>JAIWNE010000085.1:0-143681 GCA_025331445.1 Blakeslea trispora | reverse complement strand
AGAGATCATGTCATTGTCACCGTTCATAAGCACGTGCAAGATCATACTTTCAACGGTGTTAAAGGGTATAAAAGGATCAGTGAACTGATTCCACCTAGGTTCCTCTGAAAGTACTGCTTCTCCAAGACGTTCAGCTTCAAGATGAAACAACAGCTCATCAGCTCTTTCTTCTTGTTGCTGACTTTCTTCGTCGTCAGAGACCAAGTCAATTTCATCATCACTGGATTCCTCTTCGATTTCTTCAGCTGTAGTCGATTCTACTGAGATGTGTCCCTCCAAAATGATTGCATCGGCTCGCTCTTTGGTTAGGTTGTGCCTACGAATCAAGTGCTTTTGGAGATTTCCCCTAGTAGACAAACATACATCACAAAGTATACACATTTGGTTTACCTCTAAACGAGTATTGATAATACTGGTTCCAGGCAAAGTAGATTGAATAGGGTGTTGTTTTCTTTGGTATGGTTACATTTTGTTATAATATAATCTCTTCAGAAAGAAAGTGAAAAGTATATAAGTAAAAGGTGAAGAAAAAATAAATAACAACAAATGCTATTTTAGCCTAAGTGACTTATGGCTAGGCGGCGGACTATATAACTTTTTTTTTTAGTGTTGGGACTTAGAGAAAATTTTATTTATTTTTTCTCTACACTATTTTTATTTTCTTAACTATAACTAGACACGTACCCATTCTGTAGATTACTTACTTCTATCTCATCAACGCGTAGAACACAATAGGTAAGTTGAACGCGCTACAGTATTACTGTCTACTGACTCTTGCACAAAGCTAGGAATAGAAGATGTGATAATAATACCACGAAGAGGTGAGTAAATCTCCAACAAGCCATTTAAAAAGTGTAGTTCTAACTGTATTTTATTTATGTAGACCATATCTTCCTTGCTAAAGTGAATTGCTAATAATGTAAGTGATGCGCGTTTCTTTTGTCTTTCACTGTTGCTAACACTTTTTTATCAAGTTAGGATGAACAACTACTTCAAGCGTAGTTAAAACCATCATTGCTTACTGTAGTTTATCAATGTTCACCTGGTATTAGGCTCAGAATTTCCACAGCTAGGCTCCAGGCAGCTACTGCTAGGCTCTGGCTACTAGGGTAGGCTGTACTAACATTGGAAGCGGTGTAGATAGGCGATGGGCTGTAGAAGCCTAATTACCTATTTGCCTGTAGTCCAAGGTTAGTACAGCCTACCCTAGTAGCCAGAGCCTAGCAGTAGCTGCCTGGAGCCTAGCTGTGGAAATTCTGAGCCTAATACCAGGTGAGCTAGCTAGCATTTTTTTATCCAATAAAATATTATTATTTGAAATCTATTTTTGTATCTGAAATTATAATTCAATCAGCCCCCCAGTACTACCATCAACCCCCAATTCACCCCCAATTCACCCCCCCCATTCCCCCCATAAATACAAACTCCATCTACCCCCCATTCCAAAAAAGGCTCGTTAACTTATCCCCGCTACTTCAGTCGGAATTACAAAAAAAATCGATGGTGGTGTAGAGGAGCTTTTAATGACTTCGCAATAGTTGGCCAGTCATCAACAAAGTTTAACGACATCAGCGGAATTGGTCAGTCTTTCATTTAGTATCCTAGTCTTGATAAGAAATCAGGTCCATTATGTGTTTTTTCTTGGACGATATTTGATTCCAAAATTGATTTCAGCAATTTGTTGTAACCATCTAGCAAATATACCAGTAGGCTGTTTAGTTTTGATGAGACCAGATAGAGATGCATGATCAGATATAACAGTAACAGTAAATTTGCTTCCTAATAAGTATAATTGGAATAGTTTCAATGACCATACGACAGCACATAATTCTAACTTGCTAATGCCATAGTTTCTATCTCCTTGAGTAGTTGCTCTACTAGCATATGCTACAGGGTCTTCATATCCTTTGTCGTCCTTTTGAGAAAGTATACAACCAAGACCCTCGATGGATACATTATATAAAATAAAGAATGGTTTGTAAAAAATTGGCATAATAAAAATAGGTGCTTCAAATAGCTTTTGTTTGAGTAATAAGAATGCGTCTTCAGCTTCTTTTGTCCATCCGACTTTTTCAAGTGCTTCATCTTTTGTCAAGTTGTGTAGAGGTCGAGCTGTCTTTGCGAAATTCTCTATGAATCTTCGATAATAAAATGCAAGTGATACAAAGCTATTGATCTGCTGCTTCTGAATTGGACGAGAAAAATTGGCAATTTTATCAATAATAGTAGGAATTTGACCCAAGCCTTTCTCTAAGATTTTGAAACCAAGAAATAAAATTTTGCGAGCAAAGAAGATACACTTTCCAGAGTTAAGCATTAAGCCTCCTTTTTCAATACAGTCAAAAGTCTTCTGTATTGCTTCTAGATGATATTCGGTAGTGCCTGATGTATAAGTAGTATTATCGTCGAGGTAAGCTATAACACACTTGTTGAGCAAAGAGTGAAAGCAGATTTCAACCATCTTCATAAAGTCTGAGGGTGCATTTACTAATCCCATAGGTAGTATATCATATTGCAAACTTGCAAGTTTACATATAAAGTTTGTAAGATATCTAGATGGCGGATCTAATGGCATTTGATGGAAGCCACTTCTTAAATCTACTTGACTCCGATAATTTGCATGGTCCAAAGAGTTAAATAAACAAACGGCTACTTATGAGTACCATATTATTACCGATGTAATAAAAATCCTGTATGGTTAAATCATAAGCAAATCAAATCACAGCAAAGCTCAGTCTCAAAGCTGTTAATATAGATACTAGCCACTAATGCATTTGCTTTATCGAAAAGCGCGCGTTTGGTAAAAAGAGCATACTAAGGAGTAACGCAGCTATAGTCAGTTGTAGAACAATGAGTTTGTCCATACTTGATTAAATCCACTTTTTCTATCTTCTATCTTCTGGATCATCTTTACCTTTTGCATTGTCTCTACCTTGGTAGATTAATTCTCCTTTTGTATACAGCTACTAGCTTGGTTGTGGTGTTTACAATACCACACTCTTTTTTTTTTTAATAATAATAATAACAAAAAAAAAATGTATTCGATGCGTAAATCGGTAAACCATTAAGCTTATGAATCATGTTATGAGCCAATGATTGGATAAGCCTATGAAATAGCAAATGAATGATAATGATGATAGTGGCAGTAGTGGCAGTAGTGGCAGTCATTAGCTAATAGCGTCTGTCACTTTTCCAACATATGCCAATTCGACAATAAGCGATAAATAACAGCTGAGCATTCAAACACAAACTTGTTTTCCTTTGTTTGCAAGATCATAAAGCATAGCCCCTCTCTAGCTTATGAGTCACCATTTGTTACTTGTATTTCAGATCTTGAGCATTACCAAGAGGTATAATAGCAATAATATCAATGATAACAATAATACTGATAGTAGCACTAGTACTGATAATAGTAGCAATAGCAACAATAGCAACGATGGAAGCGATGTCAATGATGGCAACGATGAAAAAAAAAATAGTTTAAAATCATCTAATATGTGGCGTTTTATAGCAGGGGTAATGTCAATAAGATTGTTAGGGGTAGTCAAGCTGGCGATCTCTAACTGCTCAAGCAACAACAACAACAACAAAAAGACATTTATAAATAAGCATAATAATAAATGAAAACAAAGATGAAAAAAAATAGTGTATTTAATTTCATTGATTTCATCGATTTCATTGTTTTTTAGTGTTTTCATTGATTTCATCGATTTCATTGTTTTTATTGATTTTATTAAATTCTTTTATTGTAATCATTACTCTTCTATCTACTTCTTCTATGTTTTACTTTATTACGGCTATTTACTACTGGTGATGCTTTATTTAAGAGATCTAATAGCCGGAAACTTCGTACTTTATTATTATGGCCATAGATCATCATGAACGAGGATTAAAAAAAAAAGGAAACAAAAAAGAGAGAGAGGTCATAGTTAGTACACATCAGTTTAGTAAAAGACATCAAGTTAGTAGACATTACATGTACACGCACAAAGGAAAAAAAAAAACGGGGTTAGTAGCGTAAGCTCGCACAGCATATTCCAACATCCTCAATGATGCTGATCCATAACAATGCTGATCCACTATAGATGCTGATCCACTATAGATGCTGGTTTACATTTCGACCGGTATAGAAGCGACCACGTCTTGAACACCTGCAAAGAAAAGAAAAAGGCCTTATTAGTATCCGTAATTCAGAAAGATAGCATGATTACCCGATTCACTGCACAGTATAACACCAGGTCACCGAAAAGCACCAGAGCCAAAAACCAAAAGACCAAAAGACCAAAAGACCAGAACGCCAGAAAGCCAATAGAGGATAAGCCAAGTCTTGAATACCTGCAAAAAAAAAAAAAAAAAGAAAAGTTATTGTCTGTGATTTCAAGAAAGATGATATAGTCACCTAGTTTTGCCGGACAACAAAAGACGCGTCGTGGCACTTGTAAGCATCAAACCAGAAGGACCAGAGCATAAGCAGAAAATACCGAAGGACCACTTTTGTCCTGATTGCAAAGTGATTTCAAAGATGAGCAGAATCGCGTTTGAAACAAAAGAATAACCAGAACTAGTAAACCAGGTGCTTAGTATAACAGCTTTTAGGGTGACAAAGTCAGAAATATAGGTTACATACCAAGACTTGCATTCTTGTCGTGCTTGAGAGCCTGATTCCGAAGATGAGCAACATGGCGATCGAGAGATGAGGGTAACCAGAATCATGAAGAAATAAAGAAAAAAAAAAGGCCGCGTAGTAAAAAGCGGTATAACCAAAAGACCATACGACCAAAAGACCATAGCATCATAGTAGCCTAGAAAGCCAGTAGAGCGCATACCAAGTCTTGAATAGCTGTATAAAAGAAATAAGGGGTATGTCAGTATCCGTAAGTCAAGTAGGATAGTATAGTCACCTAGTTCTTCTGAACAACAAAAGACGCGCCGTAGCACTTGCAAGCACCAGACCGGTAAACCGAAGCATAAGCGGAACACACCGGAGCAGCATTTTTGTCAGTCTTGAGTACCTGATGTTGAAGATGAGCAACATCGCTTGAGAGATGAGGACTACAGAACGAGAGAAAGGCTCTTAGTGTAACGGCTTTTAAAGAAAGACATGGTCAACAATATGCGATAGTCACCTAACCAATCGGTTTCTTCTTTTTCTTCTTCTTCTTCTTCTTCTTCTTCTTCTTCTTCGGCATATACCAGCAGTAACCACCATGAAAGATCTATAACCTATACCTATGTGCGTGTACATGTCTATTTTACCTGATGTCTACTAATCAGAGAGAGAGAGAGAAAAAAAATTTAAAAAAAAAAAAAAAAAAAAAAAAAACAAGAAAAATTCCCTCCCTCAAGCGTGGGCGGACATTGAACACCCATTTTTTTTTTTTAAAAAACGTGTCTTGAGCCCTTTCCTCCAAAGTGCATCAACACAGTGAGAGAAAGAAAAATAAACATCCCCCCGCCCGCTCATAGTGCTTGTACCATCGTCGGGGATTCGTATAAAAGAGTTGAATAAACACACAGCTACTTATGAGTACCATATTGTAAGAGATGTAATAACAATCCTGTATGGTTAAATCATAAGCAAATCAAATCACAGCAAAGCTCAGTCTCAAAGCTGTTAATATAGATACTAGCCACTAATGCATTTGCTTTATCGAAAAGCGCGCGTTTGGTAAAAAGAGCATACTAAGGAGTAACGCAGCTATAGTCAGTTGTAGAACAATGAGTTTGTCCATACTTGATTAAATCCACTTTTTCTATCTTCTATCTTCTGGATCATCTTTACCTTTTGCATTGTCTCTACCTTGGTAGATTAATTCTCCTTTTGTATACAGCTACTAGCTTGGTTGTGGTGTTTACAATACCACACTCTTTTTTTTTTTAATAATAATAATAACAAAAAAAAAATGTATTCGATGCGTAAATCGGTAAACCATTAAGCTTATGAATCATGTTATGAGCCAATGATTGGATAAGCCTATGAAATAGCAAATGAATGATAATGATGATAGTGGCAGTAGTGGCAGTAGTGGCAGTCATTAGCTAATAGCGTCTGTCACTTTTCCAACATATGCCAATTCGACAATAAGCGATAAATAACAGCTGAGCATTCAAACACAAACTTGTTTTCCTTTGTTTGCAAGATCATAAAGCATAGCCCCTCTCTAGCTTATGAGTCACCATTTGTTACTTGTATTTCAGATCTTGAGCATTACCAAGAGGTATAATAGCAATAATATCAATGATAACAATAATACTGATAGTAGCACTAGTACTGATAATAGTAGCAATAGCAACAATAGCAACGATGGAAGCGATGTCAATGATGGCAACGATGAAAAAAAAAATAGTTTAAAATCATCTAATATGTGGCGTTTTATAGCAGGGGTAATGTCAATAAGATTGTTAGGGGTAGTCAAGCTGGCGATCTCTAACTGCTCAAGCAACAACAACAACAACAAAAAGACATTTATAAATAAGCATAATAATAAATGAAAACAAAGATGAAAAAAAATAGTGTATTTAATTTCATTGATTTCATCGATTTCATTGTTTTTTAGTGTTTTCATTGATTTCATCGATTTCATTGTTTTTATTGATTTTATTAAATTCTTTTATTGTAATCATTACTCTTCTATCTACTTCTTCTATGTTTTACTTTATTACGGCTATTTACTACTGGTGATGCTTTATTTAAGAGATCTAATAGCCGGAAACTTCGTACTTTATTATTATGGCCATAGATCATCATGAACGAGGATTAAAAAAAAAAGGAAACAAAAAAGAGAGAGAGGTCATAGTTAGTACACATCAGTTTAGTAAAAGACATCAAGTTAGTAGACATTACATGTACACGCACAAAGGAAAAAAAAAAACGGGGTTAGTAGCGTAAGCTCGCACAGCATATTCCAACATCCTCAATGATGCTGATCCATAACAATGCTGATCCACTATAGATGCTGATCCACTATAGATGCTGGTTTACATTTCGACCGGTATAGAAGCGACCACGTCTTGAACACCTGCAAAGAAAAGAAAAAGGCCTTATTAGTATCCGTAATTCAGAAAGATAGCATGATTACCCGATTCACTGCACAGTATAACACCAGGTCACCGAAAAGCACCAGAGCCAAAAACCAAAAGACCAAAAGACCAGAACGCCAGAAAGCCAATAGAGGATAAGCCAAGTCTTGAATACCTGCAAAAAAAAAAAAAAAAGAAAAGTTATTGTCTGTGATTTCAAGAAAGATGATATAGTCACCTAGTTTTGCCGGACAACAAAAGACGCGTCGTGGCACTTGTAAGCATCAAACCAGAAGGACCAGAGCATAAGCAGAAAATACCGAAGGACCACTTTTGTCCTGATTGCAAAGTGATTTCAAAGATGAGCAGAATCGCGTTTGAAACAAAAGAATAACCAGAACTAGTAAACCAGGTGCTTAGTATAACAGCTTTTAGGGTGACAAAGTCAGAAATATAGGTTACATACCAAGACTTGCATTCTTGTCGTGCTTGAGAGCCTGATTCCGAAGATGAGCAACATGGCGATCGAGAGATGAGGGTAACCAGAATCATGAAGAAATAAAGAAAAAAAAAAGGCCGCGTAGTAAAAAGCGGTATAACCAAAAGACCATACGACCAAAAGACCATAGCATCATAGTAGCCTAGAAAGCCAGTAGAGCGCATACCAAGTCTTGAATAGCTGTATAAAAGAAATAAGGGGTATGTCAGTATCCGTAAGTCAAGTAGGTAGTATAGTCACCTAGTTCTTCTGAACAACAAAAGACGCGCCGTAGCACTTGCAAGCACCAGACCGGTAACCGAAGCATAAGCGGAACACACCGGAGCAGCATTTTTGTCAGTCTGAGTACCTGATGTTGAAGATGAGCAACATCGCTTGAGAGATGAGGACTACAGAACGAGAGAAAGGCTCTTAGTGTAACGGCTTTTAAAGAAAGACATGGTCAACAATATGCGATAGTCACCTAACCAATCGGTTTCTTCTTTTTCTTCTTCTTCTTCTTCTTCTTCTTCTTCTTCTTCTTCGGCATATACCAGCAGTAACCACCATGAAAGATCTATAACCTATACCTATGTGCGTGTACATGTCTATTTTACCTGATGTCTACTAATCAGAGAGAGAGAGAAAAAAAAATTTAAAAAAAAAAAAAAAAAAAAAAAAAAAACAAGAAAAATTCCCTCCCTCAAGCGTGGGCGGACATTGAACACCCATTTTTTTTTTTAAAAAACGTGTCTTGAGCCCTTTCCTCCAAAGTGCATCAACACAGTGAGAGAAAGAAAAATAAACATCCCCCCCGCCCGCTCATAGTGCTTGTACCATCGTCGGGGATTCGTATAAAAGAGTTGAATAAACACACAGCTACTTATGAGTACCATATTGTAAGAGATGTAATAACAATCCTGTATGGTTAAATCATAAGCAAATCAAATCACAGCAAAGCTCAGTCTCAAAGCTGTTAATATAGATACTAGCCACTAATGCATTTGCTTTATCGAAAAGCGCGCGTTTGGTAAAAAGAGCATACTAAGGAGTAACGCAGCTATAGTCAGTTGTAGAACAATGAGTTTGTCCATACTTGATTAAATCCACTTTTTCTATCTTCTATCTTCTGGATCATCTTTACCTTTTGCATTGTCTCTACCTTGGTAGATTAATTCTCCTTTTGTATACAGCTACTAGCTTGGTTGTGGTGTTTACAATACCACACTCTTTTTTTTTTAATAATAATAATAACAAAAAAAAAATGTATTCGATGCGTAAATCGGTAAACCATTAAGCTTATGAATCATGTTATGAGCCAATGATTGGATAAGCCTATGAAATAGCAAATGAATGATAATGATGATAGTGGCAGTAGTGGCAGTAGTGGCAGTCATTAGCTAATAGCGTCTGTCACTTTTCCAACATATGCCAATTCGACAATAAGCGATAAATAACAGCTGAGCATTCAAACACAAACTTGTTTTCCTTTGTTTGCAAGATCATAAAGCATAGCCCCTCTCTAGCTTATGAGTCACCATTTGTTACTTGTATTTCAGATCTTGAGCATTACCAAGAGGTATAATAGCAATAATATCAATGATAACAATAATACTGATAGTAGCACTAGTACTGATAATAGCAGCAATAACAACAATAGCAACGATGGAAGCGATGTCAATGATGGCAACGATAAAAAAAAAATAGTTTAAAATCATCTAATATGTGGCGTTTTATAGCAGGGGTAATGTCAATAAGATTGTTAGGGGTAGTCAAGCTGGCGATCTCTAACTGCTCAAGCAACAACAACAACAACAAAAAGACATTTATAAATAAGCATAATAATAAATGAAAACAAAGATGAAAAAAAATAGTGTATTTAATTTCATTGATTTCATCGATTTCATTGTTTTTTAGTGTTTTCATTGATTTCATCGATTTCATTGTTTTTATTGATTTTATTAAATTCTTTTATTGTAATCATTACTCTTCTATCTACTTCTTCTATGTTTTACTTTATTACGGCTATTTACTACTGGTGATGCTTTATTTAAGAGATCTAATAGCCGGAAACTTCGTACTTTATTATTATGGCCATAGATCATCATGAACGAGGATTAAAAAAAAAAGGAAACAAAAAAGAGAGAGAGGTCATAGTTAGTACACATCAGTTTAGTAAAAGACATCAAGTTAGTAGACATTACATGTACACGCACAAAGGAAAAAAAAAAACGGGGTTAGTAGCGTAAGCTCGCACAGCATATTCCAACATCCTCAATGATGCTGATCCATAACAATGCTGATCCACTATAGATGCTGATCCACTATAGATGCTGGTTTACATTTCGACCGGTATAGAAGCGACCACGTCTTGAACACCTGCAAAGAAAAGAAAAAGGCCTTATTAGTATCCGTAATTCAGAAAGATAGCATGATTACCCGATTCACTGCACAGTATAACACCAGGTCACCGAAAAGCACCAGAGCCAAAAACCAAAAGACCAAAAGACCAGAACGCCAGAAAGCCAATAGAGGATAAGCCAAGTCTTGAATACCTGCAAAAAAAAAAAAAAAAGAAAAGTTATTGTCTGTGATTTCAAGAAAGATGATATAGTCACCTAGTTTTGCGGACAACAAAAGACGCGTCGTGGCACTTGTAAGCATCAAACCAGAAGGACCAGAGCATAAGCAGAAAATACCGAAGGACCATTTTGTCCTGATTGCAAAGTGATTTCAAAGATGAGCAGAATCGCGTTTGAAACAAAAGAATAACCAGAACTAGTAAACCAGGTGCTTAGTATAACAGCTTTTAGGGTGACAAAGTCAAAATATAGGTTACATACCAAGACTTGCATTCTTGTCGTGCTTGAGAGCCTGATTCCGAAGATGAGCAACATGGCGATCGAGAGATGAGGGTAACCAGAATCATGAAGAAATAAGAAAAAAAAAAGCCGCGTAGTAAAAAGCGGTATAACCAAAAGACCATACGACCAAAAGACCATAGCATCATAGTAGCCTAGAAAGCCAGTAGAGCGCATACCAAGTCTTGAATAGCTGTATAAAAGAAATAAGGGGTATGTCAGTATCCGTAAGTCAAGTAGGATAGTATAGTCACCTAGTTCTTCTGAACAACAAAAGACGCGCCGTAGCACTTGCAAGCACCAACCGGTAAACCGAAGATAAGCGGAACACACCGGACAGCATTTTTGTCAGTCTGAGTACCTGATGTTGAAGATGAGCAACATCGCTTGAGAGATGAGGACTACAGAACGAGAGAAAGGCTCTTAGTGTAACGGCTTTTAAAGAAAGACATGGTCAACAATATGCGATAGTCACCTAACCAATCGGTTTCTTCTTTTTCTTCTTCTTCTTCTTCTTCTTCTTCTTCTTCTTCTTCGGCATATACCAGCAGTAACCACCATGAAGATCTATAACCTATACCTATGTGCGTGTACATGTCTATTTTACCTGATGTCTACTAATCAGAGAGAGAGAGAAAAAAAATTTAAAAAAAAAAAAAAAAAAAAAAAAAAAAACAAGAAAAATTCCCTCCCTCAAGCGTGGGCGGACATTGAACACCCATTTTTTTTTTTTAAAAACGTGTCTTGAGCCCTTTCCTCCAAAGTGCATCAACACAGTGAGAGAAAGAAAAATAAACATCCCCCCGCCCGCTCATAGTGCTTGTACCATCGTCGGGGATTCAAAAATTTCGATTTTAGAGTCCGCACTGCGCCTAATATTCTCCCCTTTTTAATAACAAATGAGATGAGTGATGTTGTTTGGGTTTTCTGAAGTTAGAGTGTTGTGAGTTTTAAGTTATTGTTTATTTTAAGCTTGACATAATGAAAGGTAGAATTACCAGAGGATTTAAGTCGGAGCAATGTTGATGTTTGTTTTTAACCCCCGTTTAATGTTACTCAATGTAATTTTTTCTAATTTAATTGTCTGTTAGTTTTTACGTAGTGTATGCATAGTAAGATACATTGCTTAGACACAAAGCATGATTGTATTCTACTTCTTTTACATTCCTATACCTGGATCAAATTATTGGAAAGTAACTTATGGTCGCGTACAGGTGATACCTAACTTCTACCTATTGCACCCAAATAAGCTACTGAAAATGCCACTCAGTTTAGCTGAGAATTGAAAAACATGTTACAAACCAACTCTCTGTTTTATGGATATCAATCTGAACTTTGATACGTTTGACATAGTGCCTGTGTCGTCGGATGCTTGATAATCCGATAGAAGGACAAGGTCGGGTTCTAATTTATATTTCGAAACCTTTGCAATGATGCATAATAGGTCTTGAGCTACGTTTCGTGGTCTTTAAGTTTTTTTTTACCATAAAGATAGCGCGTGTTCTAGATTAATTTTATAGATCTGAGTTGACCAGAGTTCTTTGGTAAAGTTAAACAAGACGATTCTGTTTGAAGCCAAAGACTACAATCTATTGAAGAGTGAGATTAGCTACTAATTAAATACGATGTCTTTTATTGCAAGTACATACCAACAACAGGACAACAACCTCTGATGGCTTTCGTATAGACCTCCATGTGAGTGTGCGTATCATATGAAGATTCAATGAATTGAAAAAGATTTGAGTTGCAATTGCTGTCTACTACAGTAGTCGCTCTATTTAAGGGTAGCCAAAAATGTTGAAAATCTCACCCTTAAATAGAATTGGTTTTAGAGCTTGTCTTGAAAAATCCTTTCAAAACCCCACCTTTATATCGAGAATACCATTAAACAGAACACCCTTATATAGAGCGACTACTGTAGTAACTTGATTGATCCAGGAGTTTTAGCTCTGAGCAAAGCCACATTTAATTGGTCCTGACCAGAAAAATAGTTTGAGAGTCACATACCAAAGTCATCTGAAGCCTGTTCCTATACTTTGTTAATCGGCATTCTGTATTTTGTGCAAACAATCGCCTGACAAGTTGTTTTTAAACTTGTTAAACAGCTTGGATAGATTTGTAGATAATCAAAAGGTAATGTCTGTGCAAAGTCAACTTTCAAGCAAAGTTGCTAAAGAAACTACTGTTGCTTCGGTTATAAAGTGCTACCACTGAGCGTCTTGCTAAATTAGCACAAGTGCTTCTATTGCCAATCAGTAAATGGAATACACAGCATCATTTAGATCTGTTGAATCAGCAAAGCATTGGGCACCAGAAGCAAGGTAAAGAAGCATATGTAGGTAGTACCTTTTGACTTATTTGAATGCGATTGTTTAGAAAAGACAGATTGGGTTGTCATTCTTTCCGGGTGCTCAGTGTCAATTTTTACTACTATACCAGACGTAAAGTTGCAAGGAATTTAGGATACAAAATGGTTCTGGTATCCGGATTGATTCGGCTTTCCTTCTTTTAAGCGATGAGTGTTGATTTTAACTTTTTTTTTTATAAAGCGCTGCTTTTCAATTTTTATAGTGTACTTGTAGACTTTAATATGCTAAATAGTTTCTCTAAGGATGATAATAAGATGATCTCTAACATGTATCTAGAGTCGAAACTTGTCTCGCATTGAGGCATAAATTCATCTTATTTCTCTCTTTAGGAGTAAAAGCTGCTCTAGCATCACACTTATAGACATATTCGATAATGTACATGATAGCACCTGGAAGGCAAACGACTCATCGTCGATACAAATGCTGAATTTGCCACAAAGATATAGATTTTATGAACAATCCGAAACGTATTTAACAACTCTACCAAATACGTATTCATCAATTTTTTCTTCAAGAATTCTAACAAACTTCATGTTGAACAATTCAGTGCAAGAGCTTAGACAACTGAAGGCATGTTATGCATTCTAAAGCTTTCGCTGAATCTCCAGTCAAGTTAGGCTGTGGTTTTATAGTGCTGAAAAGATCAGGTTTACCAAAGCGTCGAAAAATGCTAACAGCGTCTTGGTGGTTCTTGTGAGAAAGATGAGGGAGATTTTTAGGACTGAGCCAAATTATTAAGCAAGAAGTATAACATGTCATAGTAGGCATTTTATTGTAAAGCTTGACAATATCTCATTTTTTAATGATCCAGCAGCTGCTTTATCTGGATACAACAGGTTACAATACAAGGACTCATAGTCCTGATTGGTTTTGCTTGTTCTGGGAAGGGTTTCATCACCTTTTAACTAAACATTTACATCTCAATTGAAAGTAGCTTCGTTGCTAACTTTGATCAATCCAATTCTAGAGTGCTCAGTCGGTCTGTTGTACCGCCTTCTATCATGTGAAACTTCTATACAAAAAAACCATCTTGACCTTATACAGCCCCTCGATACCGTTGAGATTGTTTTACTATTCCTCAGTAAATTGAAGCATGTTTTTATTCAGTTGATCAAAATGATTCATAGTATGCATTACATCTTGAGTCTGCTGCAAGACGTTCTAATTCATGTCAGAGAAATTGGATGCTCTATTTTAAAGCTGAATGATGGAGTTGTGAAGATGAATTTGAGCAGATATAGGTGCTGTCACATCCTCAGGAAGGGCAAATCCAGTCAAATGATTAGAAATGTCTTCCATGTGAAAGTTGTAGATATCAGATCTCATGTTAACAAGACTCGAATCAAGCTTTTCACCCACTGAAGCAAAGCTGAGAAACATGTCATAAGAACTAATACTATTCTTAAGTTCAGTTGAATTCTAGTCTCTTGAATTTTAGTCTCTTGGTGTCTACGAAGAAGCCAAAACTTGTGGTGTTACACATAAGGGCTCAACAATGGCTGATCAGTTACCACAAAGCAACTGCAACTGTGGTCAAACATTACTTGAATGCGAAGTGCGCTCTTAGATTTGCATAAGAGCAATGCATTTATATCAAAGAACATTGATCTCACCTAGCGCATCTCTCTCAATTAGAATTTCAGCAGACACTTAAACTGGCGTAAGTCTGATATACACATAAAAGTGACATTTACGGTAATAAGTTGAGATGACACATGAGTTGCAGATGTATTGCTTAGGAGCATTTGTACTTGTTTCTTGGGCTCCGTCTTCAATAGGAGTACTTTCAATCTTCTCAACCAAATTGACGATATTGAGTTTATTGGGCATAATTGATGGGTTTTGAGACGATGGCTCTCTTGTCTGCATCTTATGCAAGTGCGTCGCAAATCAGTATTACTGTGGAATGAGTGCAGCGTACATGATCATGTTTGTTCCAATGAAGGCAAATTCGTTTAGTCATCTCATGCTTTGCATTTTGTGCAAGGAGAGTGCGATTGAACATTAAAACAAACGAAATGACTATCTTAACCCGTGCTAATTCGTGCTTGTAGTGTTCGAAGTTTTACGTTATATACAAAAATCTAGTTTTAAAATCCATTTACGTATCATTGTGGCCAACAGCAGTAACCTGTCAACAGACATTATTACTTAACATAAATAGACATGCTGGAACATGAAATAACAACCAGCAGAAACAGATGTTTTAAAAGAACAGATACAATGAACTTAAGTCATGATGTAGAGTGTGAGCCTGATTTCGTAAGCCAGTACACACTTGTATGTGCTTCAAATAAGAGACAAAAAAAAGTTGATAGGCGAACAAGCCATACTATCATAGAAGCTTAAGAAGAACTCTAAGCGACAGTCAACAACTTTAATTACAATCTTTCGTTTTGTTGATATACACCATGTTGCTATTACAATCTCAGTAGATAAAACTCATCACTGTTACTTTTAGAAATATTGTCGTGTTACATTTGTTACTTTTGCACAGAATGCTCTGGGTCTACGGATTAGCATTATCAGAGTCATACGGTACAAATAAAGCCTGTTCTTTTCAGTATTGTAGAAATTATGTAGTACAGTGGGCTAACAAAAAAAATTAGAATCTTTTAAAATACCGAAATAAAAAGAAAAGATATGCATAACATTCCAGACCATTTTCATCTCTCTCATATAATAAAATGACTACTAAAAAGTTCCTCAACAACGAAGAAAAGCGTATTATGCTTGAAATAAGAAAGCAGGGAATTAAGGTTTCTCAAATTGCAGATGCATTGGCGGTAAAAGTGAGTACGGTGTATGCAGCTCTGAAGAGGGCAAAATTAAGAGGTACCACGGATCGTGCCACAGAATCTGGAGGACCCTCCAAGCTCTCGCCAATAACGCTACGATTACTCAGAAGAGAAGTAATCATCAACAGGAGAGCCACATTGGCTGAACTGACAGCATCTCTTCCTGTCAAGGTACACCCCGCCACGGTACGTCGTGCGTTGCACAAAATGGGGTTCCACAACCGTGTGGCGGTCAAGAAGCCCTTTCTTACTCCTCTGCATCGATTCAACAGACTCGAGTTTGCAGAGGAGTACCAAAACTTCACGCTCGAGGACTGAAAGAAGGTGGTGTTCACGGATGAAAGCTCGTTCGAAAACGGCAGAAATTCCGCCCCTGTTATGGTCTGGCGCTTGCCATTGGAGAAATACCTGGAGGATTGCTTGGCGCCTACCTTTAAGAGTGGCAGGACTAGCCTGATTGTTTGAGGTGCCATCAGATATGATCACAAGTCTGAGCTACACTTTTGCAGCAATGAAGAGCGAAAGGGAGCAGGTTTTGTATCACGCATATACGAAGGCCCGCTCCCAAGATTCTCTGGAACGGAGCAAGATCTTATCCTAATGGAAGATGGCGCTCCAATCCATAGATGCAGAGCTACAAAAGATCGGAAGGCTCAGAGAAACATGCGAGTCTTGCCATGGCCTTCACAATTGCCTGATTTAAATCCTATCGAAAATTTATGGATGAAAATGAAAAGGCGTGTGCAGGCCCTTCGAGCTGGAGGTAGGCGCTTCCAAAACGCAGAGGAGTATAACGCATGCTTGCAAAGGGTTTGGGATGAATTACAACCAGAAGATTGGAACAAACTCATTGCAAGCATGCCTAGAAGACTACAAGATGTTGTAAAGAATAAAGGTGGGCCAACTAATGATTAGTTGGCCCTTTTTAATTTAAAAAGTCTATTTTTGTTTCATAATAGTGTTTGAGCATAATCTAAGAGTATTTTTAACAGTTATCCATAGGTTTTAGAAGATTAAATAGAAAGCAAGTAGTTCTTTAAAGATCATTATCAATACATATAGCGATTTCAATTTTGCGGGATTTTAAACGATTCTAATTTTTTTGTTAGCCCACTGTACATAGGTTTATCTTACTCAACCATAGTCTCACAAATATTAATCTTATTTTCATGACATCTGTTTTTACGCATTACTTCTTTAAAAGTGTCAAATGGCCCTACAAGTACATTTGGTTGTTAGGATCTGAGTTGACTGGCTCTTAATTTATGAAAAACCTAAGCAATCAGAAATTACCCAAATCAATCTTGACAGTATCAAAAGGCGGAATAGTCATTACAACCAGTTTTAATATCTTTTTATCTCATTTGAAATACTAGCAAATTACTGTTAAAAAACTATTTCATTATAAACCTTTAAGTATGTACCCTTTCAGTGCTATTTGTATCAAAATCATTTTACTAAATAAAGTTCAAGCTGTCACAAATAAAAACAAAAGAGAATAGATTTGAATCAGACAAATTCAGATCTACATGTAAGCTGAGCATGTAAACATTGGAGTGCTGGATATCACATACCAATTTGCTGATACACTAGCAAAGCAAGGTTTAATTTCTGTACTGTTACACGTTTATCGAGGCTGTGAAAGAACACAGCTGAGTGCATTGGCTCCACTTCTTTCACTCGCGCATGTACACATCGGTGTATACTTGCACTACACTATCGGAGCTGGAATTTAGCTACATTAACTATTATTTGAAAACTAAACCTGCTGCTATGCACAAATTGGTGCTTACTTCTCTTCATCCAGTAACCTATCAGCTGTAACCAATATCAAAAGCTCTACTTGACAAGACTATGAGGCTTATAATAGTGACTGTGTCAACTTTAGCACTTGGGAGATGGCGAGATGTCGAGATGGCGATATGCTTTTTACTCGAAAACGTGTGATGAAAAGCGTACAGACAGATTATGATACATCACGACTTGGTATTTTGTGCATGAACACTGGAACATATGTTACCATTATGTAGTCTGAAGGATACGAAGGCAAGTGGATTTCATATAAACATAGCTTAGGTAAGACTAAAAGTGTCAAGTCGGAAATGTCGAGATGCAAGATGCAAGATGCAAGTGTTGAGATGGCAACATGTCAGCTCAATAAACAATTTGCTAAAATGCACTGACTGTGACAACAAGTAAAAAAAGACAAACGACAGGAAAAGGCAGAGGTGGAAAAATAAATGAGAGACAGGGAAGTTGAATGATAATCAGGACAAGCCATTGTATGTTGATGCTTTTACAAGAAAAGCAGATAGAGAGATAAAAAGAATTGACAGTAAGTATTGGATCATTGGCAATCCAGCTGAAGACTGACTAAGGAGTATTTGGTCATGTCTGATAATGAGTAAAAAACACTCTAGCTGTCTAGACATCCCTGACTGGTGGATATACATCGTGTGATAAGATATTGAGACTTTTAGTCAAAGAATGATAATGTAAGCATCGGATTCAAAATGAACAAGTACCTTAGCTATCGTATGACTCTTGTTGGATGTATCAAGAGAATGAAATAAAGAATTAATCAAGAAGACTGTATAGCAAACTAAGTATAGTACTTTTTGTATCAGAGTAGTGGCTTCTTACCATCCATCAGTATGAGCTATCACATTACCTAGTTCACTCAGTATAGATACATTGTGTGTAGCATTGATTGTTATCATAATAACAGCACCACAAGTACTGAATAAGCCAGACGACTTGTTTAAAAGACACAAGCTACAACGAAGTCTAAGCTTTGCTGTCTTGCTTAAACATGAAGGGTCAGAGAAGTGTGTGTTTTGTATCGACTAAACAAGTGAACTCTACAAGAGCGTATAATTATTGGCTTGATAAGTTATTTTGGATTAAAAGCAGAGACAATGAAAATCATAAACAGCAATGGAATAACAACCCAAAAAAAGGAAATTGAACAATTTATTCTCCCATTTGATTTCTTTGATCTATTGTTCTTTATTTTCATTGTCTTGATTTTTATTCTTTCATCAACACACACACACACACACACACACACACACAACTACTGCTATATCAAATGCATAGTGATTCCCACTCCTTGTACATGATGATAAGAATCACTTTCTTTTCTTAACTTGGGTTGTAATTAACTCTCTTATTGGTTCTAGATGTCAGGAACTATTTAATAACCAAGTTCTATAATGTTAAACAATGATCAAATTTTACTTGACTAAAAAAAAAAGGCTTTGCAATACATGAGATCAAAACTTCACTTGTTGTGTAGGATAAAAAAGCTCGTTGACCCAAGTTAATGATATTATTTAGTATTTCTATAGACCCATACATACTTGATTTATATGGGAGGGGGGGGACGTAAAAACATCTGTTTTACAGTGCCTCCAGTCTTGAGCTTTATAAGCCTTGATTTTTCTTTTCAAAATTTCCACCATTTAAACACCGCTTTATCATTAAAAATCCAAAGAGTGTTATAAGATGCATGGTTTTATAAGATAATTCAATGATAATTTCAAGTTAAAGTCTAGACTACAATTCACACATCATGTTGTGTCACAGACCAGTGAATAGTATAACTGACAGAGCATTTGACAGACTAACAGATACACTAAATGATAGTCCATTTGACAGATCATAGGATAGATAGTTAAATAGACTTCAGAATAGAGTGGTAGATGAACAGATTGATGAAACAAACGACAAGCTAACTTGGAAACTGTATGATAGACAGCAAGATAGACAGCAAGATAGACAGCAAGATAGAGAGCTTGGTAAATAGTTTGTGAATTTAGATGATAGACAACAAGATAGATTGTATAATCGAGTGCTAAAAGAACAGGTAAATGACCCAGTTGATAGATGAAGCAACAGACCAACTGGTAAACTGATAGTAAGACAAAACTTATAGTCGGTTGAGGGATGAGCTGATTGATAAGGATAATCATAAGGAGGCCTAATTCATAGAGTGATACTAGAAAAGAGAAGCAACATTTTAGAATAGATCTTTTCAAAGAAAGACAAACCTAAATTCCAATCGGCATGAGAAAACGACCTCTTTCATTGACGTTTCGAAAAGAGGAGGCCTTCATATAACCGCATACTATCGGTACTTAATCCCCCCCATCCAAAGATGCTCCTAAAAGAAGCATTTGTTTGCGTCTCTTCTGTTTCTTAACAAGCGATGTTCTCAAAACAAGCCTAAATGATGTTTTCTTTTTTGCACCCCTGCCAGTATTTTTTTTCTGAATTTTTTAAACTATGTTATTTTTTTTTTTAAAATCGACAAAATTTGGCGTAAATTGTGTTGGCCTAAACTGTGTAGGGGTAAATTTAAATTTCAAGAATTAATTTTTTATTTTTATTTTTATTTTCACTTGATCTTGATCAAAAATCAAAGATAAAATAACCAAATAGTAAGGCAAAAATAGCGCTATCTTTTCATACAAGTTTCATTCAATTTGGAGTAGTTTACATTATGAACCCAAGATGAATGAAAAAACAAAAACAAAAACAAAAACAAAAATAAAAAATTAATTTTTAAAAATTAGATTTACCCCTACACAGTTTAGGCCAACACAATTTACGCCAAATTTTGTCGATTTTAAAAAAATAATAAAAACACCAAAGTTGATTAGACGGAGACTAAAAACATGGTACATGCTCTCTGAGTTACACTTTGGTTTCATATAAATACGTCAGGAAATAAACCATCCCTTTTCCTTCATATCTTCCGTACTAAACATCATAGGTAATCCACTTAATATATTTTAGGGGAAGGAATGATAAGACCTGAGAATCATAAGAAGTCACGAGAAAAGACGAGACCAAAAAGAAGAGGAGCGGGCGCGCATCATACTTTTAGTCTTTGTCTCATCAACTTTGGTATTGTTTGTCGCTTCTAAAACAATTCTTGTTGGCTCGACTCCGACCTCCAATGTGATGCGGTTTTCTGTTGAATAAATTGAATTGGCTACTTGAGTACTTGTGTCTTGTTAAGTAAGAGGTTTTTAATAGTGCTTTTTACAGGTGTTTGAGTGAATACTTCAGTTTGCATGCTACTTCGCTTCTTCCATGAAGAACCCTTGTTCAACTGCTTTTGTACTTGAGGCTGAATGAAACGAATGTGGTTTTTAGACCTCCGTATCTATACCAGCCCTCTTCATTGAAGTTCTTATTCACGTTTAGAGAGTTGATGGACGTATGAAATTGATCTTGTCAGATTCTTCGTTGTAGTCAAGGAAGTAATTGTGATCAAGAGGTAAAGAAATCTGAAGAGAAGGAGATTTTTCGGTGAATTGGTAGGCAGTTTGTACAGGACAGAGTTCTTCAACTTCAGTTGGAGTCTAATTGAACAGTCTTGACTTGGACTTTTTTTCCTTCACAGAAATGAAGAGTGAGGGATGTAGGATTTGCTTGAGACAAATCGAAGAAGACATCCCTAAACCAAAGGCGGTCTATGTCTAATCAAGAACGGACTATGGTTGAGAGGCAAAAAAGGAGAAGAGTTTTTTGTTGCAAGCCATACAAGAAAATGTCTTAAATAGTAAAATAATGATCCAAGATGTATGACACAATAACATCTATATCCCATGTCTGTAGTCGGGAGGTAGTAGAAATCTTGACTTCTTGGTGTTTCTTTGACCGAAAGAAATTGACTTTAGCAATAGGCGTTTTTCAGGGGGTCAAGATTCGAAAAGCTGATGCATTCGAGGAGCGGTATTCATTCAGAGTGAAACAAGCTTATGTATTGTTGACAGTAAGAAATTTGAGGACGGCTAAAGGACCGTAGGCTGTTGGGTTAACCTAGGAAACTTGTTCGTTACACCAGGTAGTCCATTTTTTCATTTCAAAACATAATATTTACAGGTTTTGTTTCGCTGACTTTTCTCTAATAAGCTGGTTGATTCCTCAAAAATGCGTTTTTTCAGAACAATCTCTAAGCAATTATTCGTTTCTTTTCCATATGAACATTAAAAGAGAGGACAGCTATTCCATCTGGAGCAACATGATAAACCAGTGCTGCGTTGACCATTAAGAGAACATCAGCACTGCAGATTGGATTATCTCTCGTTTCAACTTCTGTAGAACTCTTGGAACTAGCTTTCACGGTAAAAATAGATAAAAGCCATTATTGGTGAATAGCATCCGTCGTTTGGACATCTGGATCCCGCCTCAAGCTCCAAACCATTAGCAGCTTTTTAGTTTGCCGTGATGCAAACGCATTCGTCGTCAGAGAACCCCAAGTTCGTTGGATCAGCTGAATTGTCTTCTGCAATAAGACTGCATCGTAAAGGAGCTTTTTCTGTACTTTGCTCAATTAGTAGGCCGTTACATTCTTCAATTCTGGGATGTGGTGATTCGTAGGTTTCAACTTGTAAGCGTTGAAAAGATCTTGTATCATCACGGATAGCTTTTAAAACAAAGACAAAGAAATTCTTCCTAACTTGGTGGTATATCTTAACGCCATCTTGTTGTCTGGAAATACTTCTGTCGTTTTTCCTTAAAATTTCTTGGCATGAAGCTTTAAAGCGAAATAAATTGCTTGTAGCTTTCAGGCATTTATAGATGTTAGCTTTTCTTTCTTGGTCGAGAAACTGAGTATCTTCATGTCTTTTGACGACACTCACCAACCCGTGCCGGATGAATCCGTGTGTATCGTTAGGCTTGAATGTGTCAATGGTAGAGTTCGGATAAGGAGACAATTCTTTTTCAGTGCAAATGTCAGCCACCGTTGTAGTTATGTATTAGCTGGAAGACTCAAGTGGAATCTTCCGTTCCAATATTGATGGTGAAGACCCAAGCTGTGAGAGAGGTCTCTCTGTAGATAGAGAATGTGAAAAAGCGCTTCTCCTATTGCTGGAATTACAGAAGTTATTTCTCCCAAAAGTCCTGCAAACCAACGACAGCTGTATTGGTGGTCTGGTCTCAAGCTCTGTTTGATTTGGTGAATGACCTTTTGTATCTTGGCTTGACGAACTCTGATAAAAACCCTCTTTGTGTTGAATTGAATCCTTGGAAATCTTGAGTTCATAAAGGTGTGAAACCATTTTTACTTTATTTATGGAGAAATGTAATGCTTCTGAGTTAATATTACTCTCTTTGTTAACTCGAGAACTTTTTTTGGCTTTTTTTAGTAGACAAATGTCGTCTAAGCAATATACTATACGAACGCCTTCCTTTCTTAAAATTTCTAGTGCGAACCGCATGAGTTTGCTGGAAACCCTTGGGGTCACGCTGAGTCAAAGACCAAGGTCTTGTACTGGTGAACAGTTCTTTGATGGTGACGCGTCAAAAACTGACGAGACTGTTGGTGAATTGGAATTACGACGTAGGCATCTTTTAAATCTGTTTTGCAAATGAAGTCGTCCTTTTCTAATATGCCTCTTAAAGCAGGAACTCCTTTCATTTTGAAATGTGTTGTATACAGCCTACATTCTACCCTATCTGAGTTATAATACAGACCTAAACGTGTTCACAGCTCTACAGTTATAACTGGCTATAGCTTAATTGACATCTAAGCTCAATCTAAAATAAAGGATTGGATCACACTTCATTTGCATCAAGTACACTTGGATTGAAGCACAAACAGTGAATTATGGTTTATACACAAGAGGTACTCACTCTTTATCCATTACACCAAAAATAAGCTATTGTCCATGTCACTCAGTTAAATTAAGGATTGTTACTCAGTCATCGTAAAAAGTATAAATACAAGGCACATATTTGAAATAAACGCGGATCAGATTCATATCTATCTTTTTTGACCGTTCTGGTTCTAATCGACTTTACTCGTCTTTAAACTTTATTATATTTTGTGCCTGTTGTTATATTCATACAGTACGGATCAATTATTTAACCACTTATGAATCCACAATCATTCTCTAATTCGACTTCAGCTTGTTTCATTTGACATTCAACACTGCCAGCGAAGTTTTTGGGACCCAGCTGTGTAACGTCGGGACTTTCTTAGATTCCTTTTTTGGAACAAGCCAAATATGGGTTGAAATAGGCCTAATATGGATTAGACTCAATGGGGGTGATGGGGGACTAGATACTTCATTTAGAATTGAATGGTTACATAGAAAATATAGTTTTTTATTGGATTAAAGATTTAAAAAAAACTTAGCTGCCACCAGGTATCGGACGGCTACCATTGGAAAATAAATACCAGGGTAGGAAGGATTGCTTTAAGATACAAAGTATGCGAATTATGGCTACAAGAGCCTACAGCCTACTTGCGTAGTATCTTAAAGTAATCCTTCCTACCCTGGTATCTATTTTCCAATGGTAGCCATCTAATACCTAGCGACAATCTGGTATATATGAGCTGCTAATTGACCTTCAAAGTGGCAGAGATATTACAAAAAGTTCAAAGCAATCTACTTAAAAGAAAGTGTGAATAATTGAACTTTTCTAGTCAGAGTATTACTTACATCAAGACCATAGGCGAGATAACACACATATCAGTCTATGTAATTAAGTTGTATTAGTGAGTGATATGTTTTTGTAATAAAAACAAACTTACCAACACATCTTGGCATCGACATCACTAGAGAAAGTTTAAGCGAGCAAAGTTAGTGATCTGCTTCTTGTTACAGTAAAATGACATAGAGCTTGCGCTTGTTATTAGGAACTTGATCTGCTATGAGTGTGTTGTGTTAAAAGATCATAGAGTCAAACATATTGTACCAAAAAGAATAAAGAGAAAAAGAAGCAATTTTTTTCTACATAGCGGCAGATTTCTTCTACGCAGTGACTAATTTTTTCTAAGTCATTTTAAACCCAAGTGCAAGCTTTTTCTTGGTGCTACGCAAAAAAAAAGGATTTTAAGACTCAAAAATTACATAGCAAGCGCAAAATTAAAAGACGAAACCTGTGTACCCATAGCAGCCAATAAAATCTGTTTTTTGCTCATTTTAAAGCTCCATTGACTCTCAAACGCCGTCTAAACTCGAATTACACAGAGTTTTTAATTTTTAGCCAATTGCAGTACGTTATTCAGATTTTTGTACACTTTTATACCATATTTGGATGAAATCTCGCTAGGAGTGAATTCGGATAAACCTTCATTCAAGGTCAGGACTGACATCTTACCAATAATTTACCAGTTACTGGGTTTAAGGTACAGATGGCCAATCATTCTATTTTAGTAATTCTTCTTTACAAGACTGTCATCATTCATCTCTCATCCGATTCGTTGTTATTATCATAATCATCTACAAGCCTCTAGAAAAGTTTTACAATCTCAGTTGAAATATCATCTTCATGAAAAGTATAAATAGCACATCAATTTTGAAGTAAATAAAACATTATCTTTAGTCTGATTAATTCCCTGATTTCTTGGCCTATAACACCTGTTATATTCTTGGAGTATAACAAAATTGTTAGACAGCTCCAGCATTGCTGTCACAAGCCTTGTACTACATCTATATACACCTGCTGGTGCTAGCATTACTACTGACAAAAAAATCAAACTTTGACACTAATGTAAATGTTAAAAACAAGTTTAGTCAGACAATATTTAAGAACGCCAATCTTGTTTTATTCCAAAAATATAACGGTACACAAATACAATAAAAGAGTAAAGACGAAAAAAACAGATGACGGTCAAAAAAGATAGGTAGAAGTTGGTCTGCATTTATTATATATACGTGCCTTCCTTATAAACTTTTCAGATTGAATGCGCTTCAATTTTTAATGAAACTGAGGGGTATTATTGGTAACTTTTTAGGTGTAATGGGTAGAAAGCAGCATTTCTTGTAGATTGACCGAAGTGTGACATTCGCGGTACAATTGATAACAGTAATAAATCAATCGGACCCAAAAGAAAGTTGTCTTTATTTAATATACATTTTGTGGCTCTATTTATACTAATGATGGACCCCGCATCTTAACTGAGCGTTTACCTTACTTTGACACACAACTTACTCTCTGTTTATTTGTATAAGAACGTATTTCACTGTTAACCAACATGTCCATATATGTTAACGATATGATGGCTAATCTGACTTTATAATTTGTTATTGTCCCTAAAAAGGACGTTGCATACAACACAAAGGCTAGTTTTTAATAATATGGTTCAAGTAAACGAATATAGAATAAGTGAGAGCTGAATATTTGTTTTGTCAAAGTGACGTATCGTACAAGACATAAATCTTATAATATTTGATAGCAACCATGTCAGAGACAAGTTCTGTTTTGTGTCACTACAAATTATAAAATATTGATATTCCGTTCTTACTCCGATTAGACCCGCTAGTAAACCTTCTTTAATTCTATTGACTTTATATATGTTTACCGAAAGATAAGTGTGACAATAGCTCTTGTTCTAAACTTCATTTCAGTTTCGATGGACCCACAAACATCACAAAGATTATTCATTATACTTAAAGACCGCGCGGGGTTAGAAATCAAAAATTTTGAAACCCCGACGAGGCTACATGCGCCATGAGAGCGATTTCTCACTGTGTTGACGCACTTTGGAGGAAAGGGCTCAAGACACGTTTGAAAAAAAAAATGGGTGTTCAATGTCCGCCCACGCTTGAGGGAGGGAATTTTTCTTGTCTTTTTTTTTTTTTTTTTTTTTTTTTTTTTTAAATTTTTTTTCTCTCTCTCTCTGATTAGTAGACATCAGGTAAAATAGACATGTACACGCACATAGGTATAGGTTATAGATCTTTCATGGTGGTTACTGCTGGTGTATACCGAAGAAGAAGAAACCGTCTGGTTAGGCAACTACTGTATGCTTTTGATTGTGTCTCCTTAAAAGCCGTTATACTACGCGGTTTTTTTTTTGTGATTCTGGTTACCCTCATCTCTCGATCGCCATGTTGCTCATCTTCGAAATCAGGTTCTCAAGCACGACAAGAATGCAAGTCTTGGTATGTAACCTATATTTCTGACTTTGTCACCCTAAAAGCTGTTATACTAAGCACCTGGTTTACTAGTTCTGGTTATTCTTTTGTTTCAAACGCGATTCCGCTCATCTTTGAAATCACTTTGGAATCACTTTGCAATCACGACAAAAATGGTCCTCCGGTATTTTTGGCTTATTCTCTGGTCCTTCTGGTTTGGTGCTTACAAATGATACGACGCGTCTTTTGTTGTCCAGAAAAAAAAAACTAGGTGACTATATCATCTTTCTTGAAATCACAGATAGTAACTTTTCTTTATGCAGCTTTTCAAGACTTGGTTCTTACTCTCTCGGCTCTCTGGTCTCTCTGGTCTTTTGGTCTCTCTGGTCTTTTGGTCTCTCTGGTCTTTTGGTCTCTCTGGTCTTTGGCTCTGATGCTTTTCGGTGACCTGGTGTTATGCTGTGCAGTGAATCGGGTAATCATGCTATCTTTCTGAATTACGGATACTAATAAGACCTTTTTCTTTTCTTTGCAGGTATTCAAGACGTGGTCGCTTCTATACCGGTCGAAATGTAAACCAGCATCTATAGTGGATCAGCATTGTTATGGACCAGCATTGTTATGGACCAGCATTGTTATGGACCAGCATTGTTATGGACCAGCATCTATAGTGGACCAGCATCATTGAGGATATTGGAATATGCTGTGCGAGCTTACGCTACTAACCCCATTTTTTTTTCTATTCCTTTGTGCGTGTACATGCAATGTCTACTAACTTGATATCTTCTACTAAACTGATGTGTACTAACTATGACTTTCCTTCTTTTTTTTTTCTTTTGTTTTTTTTTTTTTAATCCTCGTTCATGATGATCTATGGCCATAATAATAAAGTACGAAGTTTCAGGCTATTAGATCTCTTAAATAAAGCATCATCAATAGTAAATAGCCGTAATAAAATAAAGAAATAGATAGAAGAGTAATGATTACAATAAAAGTATTTAAAGTCAATAAAAACAATGAAATCGATGAAATCAATGAAATCAATGAAAACACTAAAAAACAATGAAATCAATGAAATTAAACACATTATTTTTTTTTTCGTTTTTGTTTTCACTTATTATTATGCTTATTTATAAATGTCTTGTTGTGATTGCTTGAGCAATTAGAGATCGTCAGCTTGACTACCCCTAACAATCTCATTGACATTACCCCTGCTATAAAACGCCACATATTAAATGATTTCAAACTATTTTTTGGTTTTTCATCTTTACCATCATTGCTGTTGCTGCTATTAGTGCTATTATCAGTATTAGTGCTACTATCAGTATTATTGCTATCATTGATATTATTGCTATTATACCTCTTGGGAATGCTCAAGATCTGAAATGCAAGTAACAAATGGTGACTCATAAGCTAGAGGGGGGCTATGCTTTATGATCTTGCAAACAAAGAAAAACAAGTTTATGTTTGAATGTTCATCTGCTGTTTATCGCTTATTGTCGAATTGGCATATGTTGGAAAAGTGACAGACGCTATTAGCTAATGACTGCCACTACTGCCACTACTGCCACTATCATCATTATCATTCATTTGCTATTTCATAGGTTTATCCAATCATTGGCTCATAACATGATTCATAAGCTTAATGGTTTACCGATTTACGCATCGAATACATTTTTTTTTGTTATTATTATTATTAAAAAAAAAAGAGTGTGGTATTGTAAACACCACAACCAAGCTAGTAGCTGTATACAAAAGGAGAATTAATCTACCAAGGTAGAGACAATGCAAAAGGTAAAGATGATCCAGAAGATAGAAGATAGAAAAAGTGGATTTAATCAAGTATGGACAAACTCATTGTTCTACAACTGACTATAGCTGCGTTACTCCTTAGTACGCTCTTTTTACCAAACGTGCGCTTTTCGATAAAGCAGATGCATTAATAGCAAGCATTTATATTAACAACTTTAAGACTGAGCTTTGCTTTGCTTTGCTTTGCTTATGATTTAACCATACAGGATTCTTATTACATCGGTAATAAGATGGTAATCATTAGCCATTACTTATCTATCCAACTCTTTTATATGGTACCCCGACGAGGCTACATGCGCCATGAGAGCGATTTCTCACTGTGTTGACGCACTTTGGAGGAAAGGGCTCAAGACACGTTTGAAAAAAAAAATGGGTGTTCAATGTCCGCCCACGCTTGAGGGAGGGAATTTTTCTTGTCTTTTTTTTTTTTTTTTTTTTTTTTTTTTTTAAATTTTTTTTCTCTCTCTCTCTGATTAGTAGACATCAGGTAAAATAGACATGTACACGCACATAGGTATAGGTTATAGATCTTTCATGGTGGTTACTGCTGGTGTATACCGAAGAAGAAGAAACCGTCTGGTTAGGCAACTACTGTATGCTTTTGATTGTGTCTCCTTAAAAGCCGTTATACTACGCGGTTTTTTTTTTGTGATTCTGGTTACCCTCATCTCTCGATCGCCATGTTGCTCATCTTCGAAATCAGGTTCTCAAGCACGACAAGAATGCAAGTCTTGGTATGTAACCTATATTTCTGACTTTGTCACCCTAAAAGCTGTTATACTAAGCACCTGGTTTACTAGTTCTGGTTATTCTTTTGTTTCAAACGCGATTCCGCTCATCTTTGAAATCACTTTGGAATCACTTTGCAATCACGACAAAAATGGTCCTCCGGTATTTTTGGCTTATTCTCTGGTCCTTCTGGTTTGGTGCTTACAAATGATACGACGCGTCTTTTGTTGTCCAGAAAAAAAAAACTAGGTGACTATATCATCTTTCTTGAAATCACAGATAGTAACTTTTCTTTATGCAGCTTTTCAAGACTTGGTTCTTACTCTCTCGGCTCTCTGGTCTCTCTGGTCTTTTGGTCTCTCTGGTCTTTTGGTCTCTCTGGTCTTTTGGTCTCTCTGGTCTTTGGCTCTGATGCTTTTCGGTGACCTGGTGTTATGCTGTGCAGTGAATCGGGTAATCATGCTATCTTTCTGAATTACGGATACTAATAAGACCTTTTTCTTTTCTTTGCAGGTATTCAAGACGTGGTCGCTTCTATACCGGTCGAAATGTAAACCAGCATCTATAGTGGATCAGCATTGTTATGGACCAGCATTGTTATGGACCAGCATTGTTATGGACCAGCATTGTTATGGACCAGCATCTATAGTGGACCAGCATCATTGAGGATATTGGAATATGCTGTGCGAGCTTACGCTACTAACCCCATTTTTTTTTCTATTCCTTTGTGCGTGTACATGCAATGTCTACTAACTTGATATCTTCTACTAAACTGATGTGTACTAACTATGACTTTCCTTCTTTTTTTTTTCTTTTGTTTTTTTTTTTTTAATCCTCGTTCATGATGATCTATGGCCATAATAATAAAGTACGAAGTTTCAGGCTATTAGATCTCTTAAATAAAGCATCATCAATAGTAAATAGCCGTAATAAAATAAAGAAATAGATAGAAGAGTAATGATTACAATAAAAGTATTTAAAGTCAATAAAAACAATGAAATCGATGAAATCAATGAAATCAATGAAAACACTAAAAAACAATGAAATCAATGAAATTAAACACATTATTTTTTTTTTCGTTTTTGTTTTCACTTATTATTATGCTTATTTATAAATGTCTTGTTGTGATTGCTTGAGCAATTAGAGATCGTCAGCTTGACTACCCCTAACAATCTCATTGACATTACCCCTGCTATAAAACGCCACATATTAAATGATTTCAAACTATTTTTTGGTTTTTCATCTTTACCATCATTGCTGTTGCTGCTATTAGTGCTATTATCAGTATTAGTGCTACTATCAGTATTATTGCTATCATTGATATTATTGCTATTATACCTCTTGGGAATGCTCAAGATCTGAAATGCAAGTAACAAATGGTGACTCATAAGCTAGAGGGGGCTATGCTTTATGATCTTGCAAACAAAGAAAAACAAGTTTATGTTTGAATGTTCATCTGCTGTTTATCGCTTATTGTCGAATTGGCATATGTTGGAAAAGTGACAGACGCTATTAGCTAATGACTGCCACTACTGCCACTACTGCCACTATCATCATTATCATTCATTTGCTATTTCATAGGTTTATCCAATCATTGGCTCATAACATGATTCATAAGCTTAATGGTTTACCGATTTACGCATCGAATACATTTTTTTTTGTTATTATTATTATTAAAAAAAAAAGAGTGTGGTATTGTAAACACCACAACCAAGCTAGTAGCTGTATACAAAAGGAGAATTAATCTACCAAGGTAGAGACAATGCAAAAGGTAAAGATGATCCAGAAGATAGAAGATAGAAAAAGTGGATTTAATCAAGTATGGACAAACTCATTGTTCTACAACTGACTATAGCTGCGTTACTCCTTAGTACGCTCTTTTTACCAAACGTGCGCTTTTCGATAAAGCAGATGCATTAATAGCAAGCATTTATATTAACAACTTTAAGACTGAGCTTTGCTTTGCTTTGCTTTGCTTATGATTTAACCATACAGGATTCTTATTACATCGGTAATAAGATGGTAATCATTAGCCATTACTTATCTATCCAACTCTTTTATATGGTACCCCGACGAGGCTACATGCGCCATGAGAGCGATTTCTCACTGTGTTGACGCACTTTGGAGGAAAGGGCTCAAGACACGTTTGAAAAAAAAAATGGGTGTTCAATGTCCGCCCACGCTTGAGGGAGGGAATTTTTCTTGTCTTTTTTTTTTTTTTTTTTTTTTTTTTTTTTAAATTTTTTTTCTCTCTCTCTCTGATTAGTAGACATCAGGTAAAATAGACATGTACACGCACATAGGTATAGGTTATAGATCTTTCATGGTGGTTACTGCTGGTGTATACCGAAGAAGAAGAAACCGTCTGGTTAGGCAACTACTGTATGCTTTTGATTGTGTCTCCTTAAAAGCCGTTATACTACGCGGTTTTTTTTTTGTGATTCTGGTTACCCTCATCTCTCGATCGCCATGTTGCTCATCTTCGAAATCAGGTTCTCAAGCACGACAAGAATGCAAGTCTTGGTATGTAACCTATATTTCTGACTTTGTCACCCTAAAAGCTGTTATACTAAGCACCTGGTTTACTAGTTCTGGTTATTCTTTTGTTTCAAACGCGATTCCGCTCATCTTTGAAATCACTTTGGAATCACTTTGCAATCACGACAAAAATGGTCCTCCGGTATTTTTGGCTTATTCTCTGGTCCTTCTGGTTTGGTGCTTACAAATGATACGACGCGTCTTTTGTTGTCCAGAAAAAAAAAACTAGGTGACTATATCATCTTTCTTGAAATCACAGATAGTAACTTTTCTTTATGCAGCTTTTCAAGACTTGGTTCTTACTCTCTCGGCTCTCTGGTCTCTCTGGTCTTTTGGTCTCTCTGGTCTTTTGGTCTCTCTGGTCTTTTGGTCTCTCTGGTCTTTGGCTCTGATGCTTTTCGGTGACCTGGTGTTATGCTGTGCAGTGAATCGGGTAATCATGCTATCTTTCTGAATTACGGATACTAATAAGACCTTTTTCTTTTCTTTGCAGGTATTCAAGACGTGGTCGCTTCTATACCGGTCGAAATGTAAACCAGCATCTATAGTGGATCAGCATTGTTATGGACCAGCATTGTTATGGACCAGCATTGTTATGGACCAGCATTGTTATGGACCAGCATCTATAGTGGACCAGCATCATTGAGGATATTGGAATATGCTGTGCGAGCTTACGCTACTAACCCCATTTTTTTTTCTATTCCTTTGTGCGTGTACATGCAATGTCTACTAACTTGATATCTTCTACTAAACTGATGTGTACTAACTATGACTTTCCTTCTTTTTTTTTTCTTTTGTTTTTTTTTTTTTAATCCTCGTTCATGATGATCTATGGCCATAATAATAAAGTACGAAGTTTCAGGCTATTAGATCTCTTAAATAAAGCATCATCAATAGTAAATAGCCGTAATAAAATAAAGAAATAGATAGAAGAGTAATGATTACAATAAAAGTATTTAAAGTCAATAAAAACAATGAAATCGATGAAATCAATGAAATCAATGAAAACACTAAAAAACAATGAAATCAATGAAATTAAACACATTATTTTTTTTTTCGTTTTTGTTTTCACTTATTATTATGCTTATTTATAAATGTCTTGTTGTGATTGCTTGAGCAATTAGAGATCGTCAGCTTGACTACCCCTAACAATCTCATTGACATTACCCCTGCTATAAAACGCCACATATTAAATGATTTCAAACTATTTTTTGGTTTTTCATCTTTACCATCATTGCTGTTGCTGCTATTAGTGCTATTATCAGTATTAGTGCTACTATCAGTATTATTGCTATCATTGATATTATTGCTATTATACCTCTTGGGAATGCTCAAGATCTGAAATGCAAGTAACAAATGGTGACTCATAAGCTAGAGGGGGGCTATGCTTTATGATCTTGCAAACAAAGAAAAACAAGTTTATGTTTGAATGTTCATCTGCTGTTTATCGCTTATTGTCGAATTGGCATATGTTGGAAAAGTGACAGACGCTATTAGCTAATGACTGCCACTACTGCCACTACTGCCACTATCATCATTATCATTCATTTGCTATTTCATAGGTTTATCCAATCATTGGCTCATAACATGATTCATAAGCTTAATGGTTTACCGATTTACGCATCGAATACATTTTTTTTTGTTATTATTATTATTAAAAAAAAAAGAGTGTGGTATTGTAAACACCACAACCAAGCTAGTAGCTGTATACAAAAGGAGAATTAATCTACCAAGGTAGAGACAATGCAAAAGGTAAAGATGATCCAGAAGATAGAAGATAGAAAAAGTGGATTTAATCAAGTATGGACAAACTCATTGTTCTACAACTGACTATAGCTGCGTTACTCCTTAGTACGCTCTTTTTACCAAACGTGCGCTTTTCGATAAAGCAGATGCATTAATAGCAAGCATTTATATTAACAACTTTAAGACTGAGCTTTGCTTTGCTTTGCTTTGCTTATGATTTAACCATACAGGATTCTTATTACATCGGTAATAAGATGGTAATCATTAGCCATTACTTATCTATCCAACTCTTTTATATGGTACCCCGACGAGGCTACATGCGCCATGAGAGCGATTTCTCACTGTGTTGACGCACTTTGGAGGAAAGGGCTCAAGACACGTTTGAAAAAAAAAATGGGTGTTCAATGTCCGCCCACGCTTGAGGGAGGGAATTTTTCTTGTCTTTTTTTTTTTTTTTTTTTTTTTTTTTTTAAATTTTTTTTCTCTCTCTCTCTGATTAGTAGACATCAGGTAAAATAGACATGTACACGCACATAGGTATAGGTTATAGATCTTTCATGGTGGTTACTGCTGGTGTATACCGAAGAAGAAGAAACCGTCTGGTTAGGCAACTACTGTATGCTTTTGATTGTGTCTCCTTAAAAGCCGTTATACTACGCGGTTTTTTTTTTGTGATTCTGGTTACCCTCATCTCTCGATCGCCATGTTGCTCATCTTCGAAATCAGGTTCTCAAGCACGACAAGAATGCAAGTCTTGGTATGTAACCTATATTTCTGACTTTGTCACCCTAAAAGCTGTTATACTAAGCACCTGGTTTACTAGTTCTGGTTATTCTTTTGTTTCAAACGCGATTCCGCTCATCTTTGAAATCACTTTGGAATCACTTTGCAATCACGACAAAAATGGTCCTCCGGTATTTTTGGCTTATTCTCTGGTCCTTCTGGTTTGGTGCTTACAAATGATACGACGCGTCTTTTGTTGTCCAGAAAAAAAAAACTAGGTGACTATATCATCTTTCTTGAAATCACAGATAGTAACTTTTCTTTATGCAGCTTTTCAAGACTTGGTTCTTACTCTCTCGGCTCTCTGGTCTCTCTGGTCTTTTGGTCTCTCTGGTCTTTTGGTCTCTCTGGTCTTTTGGTCTCTCTGGTCTTTGGCTCTGATGCTTTTCGGTGACCTGGTGTTATGCTGTGCAGTGAATCGGGTAATCATGCTATCTTTCTGAATTACGGATACTAATAAGACCTTTTTCTTTTCTTTGCAGGTATTCAAGACGTGGTCGCTTCTATACCGGTCGAAATGTAAACCAGCATCTATAGTGGATCAGCATTGTTATGGACCAGCATTGTTATGGACCAGCATTGTTATGGACCAGCATTGTTATGGACCAGCATCTATAGTGGACCAGCATCATTGAGGATATTGGAATATGCTGTGCGAGCTTACGCTACTAACCCCATTTTTTTTTCTATTCCTTTGTGCGTGTACATGCAATGTCTACTAACTTGATATCTTCTACTAAACTGATGTGTACTAACTATGACTTTCCTTCTTTTTTTTTTCTTTTGTTTTTTTTTTTTTAATCCTCGTTCATGATGATCTATGGCCATAATAATAAAGTACGAAGTTTCAGGCTATTAGATCTCTTAAATAAAGCATCATCAATAGTAAATAGCCGTAATAAAATAAAGAAATAGATAGAAGAGTAATGATTACAATAAAAGTATTTAAAGTCAATAAAAACAATGAAATCGATGAAATCAATGAAATCAATGAAAACACTAAAAAACAATGAAATCAATGAAATTAAACACATTATTTTTTTTTTCGTTTTTGTTTTCACTTATTATTATGCTTATTTATAAATGTCTTGTTGTGATTGCTTGAGCAATTAGAGATCGTCAGCTTGACTACCCCTAACAATCTCATTGACATTACCCCTGCTATAAAACGCCACATATTAAATGATTTCAAACTATTTTTTGGTTTTTCATCTTTACCATCATTGCTGTTGCTGCTATTAGTGCTATTATCAGTATTAGTGCTACTATCAGTATTATTGCTATCATTGATATTATTGCTATTATACCTCTTGGGAATGCTCAAGATCTGAAATGCAAGTAACAAATGGTGACTCATAAGCTAGAGGGGGGCTATGCTTTATGATCTTGCAAACAAAGAAAAACAAGTTTATGTTTGAATGTTCATCTGCTGTTTATCGCTTATTGTCGAATTGGCATATGTTGGAAAAGTGACAGACGCTATTAGCTAATGACTGCCACTACTGCCACTACTGCCACTATCATCATTATCATTCATTTGCTATTTCATAGGTTTATCCAATCATTGGCTCATAACATGATTCATAAGCTTAATGGTTTACCGATTTACGCATCGAATACATTTTTTTTTGTTATTATTATTATTAAAAAAAAAAGAGTGTGGTATTGTAAACACCACAACCAAGCTAGTAGCTGTATACAAAAGGAGAATTAATCTACCAAGGTAGAGACAATGCAAAAGGTAAAGATGATCCAGAAGATAGAAGATAGAAAAAGTGGATTTAATCAAGTATGGACAAACTCATTGTTCTACAACTGACTATAGCTGCGTTACTCCTTAGTACGCTCTTTTTACCAAACGTGCGCTTTTCGATAAAGCAGATGCATTAATAGCAAGCATTTATATTAACAACTTTAAGACTGAGCTTTGCTTTGCTTTGCTTTGCTTATGATTTAACCATACAGGATTCTTATTACATCGGTAATAAGATGGTAATCATTAGCCATTACTTATCTATCCAACGGGAAATTTTGGCTGGAATTTTTTTTTAAAAATGAAATAAGCCGGATGCAAATCCGGCTTGTTTTGAAGTAAAATGCTTCAGATTTGCATACGTTTTTTTCATTCGTGTAGTGATTTTTCGTCAAAATAAATAAACCTGAAGAAAGTGAAGTAATTTTTCTACAAAAATAAGTAAAACTGAAGTAAATTAAAAAAAACTTCCTTTGCTTTCCTTCGCTCTACAATACTCTATAACACTCCACAATACTCCACAATACTCCACAATACTCCACAATACTCCACAATACTCTACAGCACTCTCCATCATGGGTCAAACTGAAGCCACTTTTCATCGCTTTTCTTTAAAATTAATAAAATTGTATTTTATTAATTTGATTACATCCGTTTAGGATTGTTTATTTCATTGCGATACATTGAAGAATAGGCAACATTGTTTATTTTGATATAATATATAGTCAGGCTTAAAGCAAAAGGCTACAATAGGCAGTACTTAACTTTGTTATCATCATCTCGTCTTGAAATAACCTATAATAACTTTATCGTGCAATACTAAAGCTTGGAAAATAGAGGCTCACCTCTTGACAATATACCTACCGTACCTTATGTTCAAAGTATTCTTTTTTGCTTGCACTAGGCTTCTAGTAATAATACATTAGCTAAAAATCTACTATGTGTGTGTATGTTGTTGTTGCATAGTCCATTTCCTATCTTTAGTTGAAGGGTGTCCTCTCTTTCTTTAGACAGGATTGTCAACATATTTGTCTACTACATATAGAAAAAGTCAACTTAGTACAGTGATTATTTTGGAGAACAACAAATAACAAAATATACCTTCAGCGTGGCCTTGCATATGGCTCTATGCTTGAATCTAATGCGAGAAGTGACAAATCTGAAGACACATCCCTATGAGTAGAGCATTAATAATCTGAATAAGCAAAAGTAAAACGCCTATAACTTACGTTTCATAACAAGCCATATCATTATGTTCTTCATCTTCTTGCTCATCTTTGTCAAATTTATATAAGTGCTAAAAAAAAGGTACTGCTTTCTCCTCAAGCAAAATTGACTTCCTCGCGTACATTGACTAGAAGCTTTGCATAACTTACCTGACTTTTAATGAGGTTGTATTTCTTTTTGACGCTATACACCATAGGGTTAATTGAGCCTACATAGGCATTGCCCTTGCAGTAGACTTGGAACTACAATCACACCCAAAAGTGTTCAAGCTTTTTTTCCATAAATATAAGGATGAAATACTACTCTATCATTGACAATAGTTTGTATGAGTTGTGTATGTTGCAGAGACTTTAAACTTCGTAAAATAAAAGACAAAGATGTTCAGTTTATTAAAATAAAAAAAAAAGTGGGCGATTTAATATTTAGTATGCCCACCTTTAGCGTCAATCCCAAATTGACATCTAGCCGTCATGCTTTCGACTAAAGTAGCTGCAAAGTCAAGTCCGATTTGCTCCCATTCCTGTTGGATTAGCGCCTTCAACTCATTCACATTAGAAATGGCATGCCTCTGGGATGCAAGACGCTTATCCAGCTTCCATCACACATACTCGATAGGGCTCAAATCAGGACTTTGAGCTGGCCAGTAATCAAAGCCGCTGATTTGATGACCCTCCTTCCACCAACGACCATAGGCACCTGTGTGGCAGGTAGCACCGTCTTCTTGCAATATATAGTCCCTCTGATGTTTATCATGCAATTCTTTGAACCAAGGGTGGCCAAAGTATCGATGTAAACATCTTGATTCATGTTGCCTTCAACGATCACAAGGGGACTAAAACCCTCCGCACAAAAGCAAGCCCAAATCATCACTGATCCTTTGCCCCATTTAGTCGTTTCGAGTACGTTTCTTTGATCATAATTTTTGTATTTCTCTCGAATAACTCGAGCAGCGCAATCACTGTTTTCGACCCGAAAACGTGCCTCATCGGACCATACTACACCTTACCACCGGTCAATGTCCCAATTGATATGGCGAAGAGCCCAATTCAACCTGGATTCTCTATGATGGTCAGTAAGAGTTGGCTTATGAGCTACCCAGTATGAATTGAAACCCTTCTGAGCCAAATAGCTGATGATGGTTTTTTTGTTGACTGTCAATCCAAACGTGGCAGCATAGGCTTGAACCTGAGAAAAAGTGGCAAATGGTTCCTTCTGCACATATTGAACAAACAATCTAATATCGGCTTCTGATTCCTTGGGCTTTCTACCTGAACTCTTACGCTTCTCAAAAGATTCATTTTTCTCAATTTCAACCACTATACTTCGTGCAGACTTCTTGTTTACACCTGTTAATGCTTTAATGTCCTTATACTTCACTCCAGACTTTCGAAGAAAATAAACACCTCCTCGAAAAAAAATCATTGTAATAGACGTTTTTGCGCGACTCAGAGCTTTCGTTTGATGTATAGTTCATGTTGTTTTACTTAGAAAAGTGATGGGAAATAAAAGAAAGAAGACTAACGTTCTTCAGGAATTTAATGCATATTTAATTCAGGACTAAACACTTTTGGGTGTGACTGTAGTATTCTTGCAGCAGCCTTTCAAGTACCTTCTCTGCAAGCTTGTGATATACATCTTAAACGAAAACCTTGAGATCCTTGTACATTTTCTGAACAAGTCTCTCAATAGGCTCAAGTTGTCCAAGAACAGACCGTTAATTGTGACATCAGACGTCGTGTTGTTTTCAGTAGGCAAAGCAAAAGTGAATCTACTGTTTACTAGATTTCAAAATATCATTTTTTAATAAAGTTATCTCCTCTCTTAAGGAACTGCCTTCTTGTTCTAACTTGTTGACTGTGTTAACAAGTTCATTCAGCTTTTATGAGATGCCTTAAGACTCAATCATAAGGACTCTTTGGAGCATGAGTTGCTATATAAAGTATTATTGATAAATGGGTTATTCGTTCAAAAGCGTGAAAAATAATTAAAACGAGAAAAAAAGACAACTGAGGATTTATAATGATTGGAATTTAGAATTTTATCTACAGACATGACAATCAAAGTCCCAAAAATAAAAATATAAAAAAAAAAAACTTATTTTTGAAGTAAATCCGGCTCTTTTGAATTTTTTAGAAGTAAATCTGACGCTTTTTGAAGTAATCACAAAAAAATTTCCCATAGTGCAACAAGTTTTCTGATGCTAATTACTTTGACTATTAGAAAATGAAGTAATATCGAGGAAGCCGTTGTAGTTTATGGCTTTTTGTTTGAGACTTTTTCACCTTGAAAAATAATAACCCTTGCAAAGTTCAAATATTGAGTTAATTTATTTTTCCATGCAAATAGATTGTTAAACAAAAAAAAGCTGCTTATTGCAAGCCTGATCTTCTCTTTTTGAAAAAGAGCTTACGCCATGCCCTTTCAACTTATTAATGTGATGGTAGGTTGATCTTTGGAAAACTGGATTGCTCATTGAAGAGAGAACGCATCTTATTTTGAAAGAGAAAGACGATTTTTCGATGCAATGACTACTTTTAATCCGTGACATATATATAAGACATAGCTCTTCATGATCCTTTAAACATGTTCTGCTAATTTTTTTATTAGTTTGAGCGCAGCCGAAATGTTTAACATCTCTTCTTATTTCGCTGCCTCTTTTCTGAAGCATCCTATACTTAGTATTTTAAAAGTACTTGCCAGTGCTGTACAATCTACAAATAAAAAATTTTTGTTGTTGATTCGATTGTATCTTACCTTTTTCTTGGTTGCTATGCTGTTAGTTTCTGACATGCTCTTCGATACCATCATATAGGCTTCTCGTTTCGACATTAATCCCAGCACTTGTAATAATAAAAAAAACGAAACCTTTGGGATGACTTTTCTCCATACTCTGGCAGGCTCTTGAAATCCTTTTTGACAAAGCGTCTTCCTGCAAAAAAAAAACACACGATGCTTAACCTTACTCTTTGCCAATGCCCAAAATGGTTTTTATCAGGTTGATCTTCGGATATCAAGTAGAATATACACACATTTGTGTCCTCAATCCTCAATATACGTCTATATATTTTTTACCTACGAATGAGTGCATTATCTATGACTCTATAATGACTTTTCATATCCAAGACAATTGTCTGTTTCGTCAAAAATTGCTTTAGAGAGACCGATGTAGTGGCCTGTACTGGTTCCTGAGTTTATATAGACATCAACTTTTTTCTTCTCGGTAAATCTTTGTCTATCTTTCACACCAACTGCAATCAAACCTGAAGTGAAGATAGCGTCCAATCTAGACGCTTTAGTTGATTTTGTAGTGGGCTATGTAACAATGGCACGAGAACTTTCTTCGAATTGAGCTCTTGAGTATTTTGTATTGATATCAAACGCAGAAACATGCAATCTCTCAGGAAACTCATGTCAGTATTCTCCTATTTGCCAAACTCAATTGTATTGTTTTTCAATCTTTACTAAACTATTTCTTTTAACAGAATGAAAGTTTGTTTTTTCAACAAAAAATTACATTCATTTCTCATAAAGTTATGGACAGTATTGCTTGAGGCTTTGATATTATGAATTTCCTTCAATAAATGTTCAGTAATTTCAACAACAGCAGCAGAGAGTCTAGCATCAATAAAGCAGATAGCAGTCGATTTATGCTCTTTGGTTAAGATACAACTACGAATTACTCTTTTACAACTCTCAAAATAAGAATACTGCTAGGACATAATATTATAGTAGTCAACCCATCTCTGGGCTGTTCGATAGTGAATACCCAACTACTTTGTTGCAGCTGACGCACCCGTGCACTTTTCTATCTTCAGAACATAAAACCTAGCTTTATCCTGAGCGTTATACATACTCCCATTTCGTTTTCATCTTTTTTATAAGGGTATCTTTGCCTTTTGTCTTCTTTCTTTTTTACCAACATTAGGCAAGTCGAAAATAATTCACTAATAGCCATAGATTTCAAATACTCGGTATGCGAAGCAATTGTCTACACAATAAACTCATTCTGATGAACGCTGTTGTCTATAATCTCGGGCCACCATTCTCATCAACAGCCCTTCTATGCTTGTCTTTATATAAAAATAGTGTATACATGTCTCATTTTAAAGTATTGAAGAAAAGAAATAATCATTCTTTGATTTTTTCTCAATGTCAAAATTTATTTTATGGTTTCTAAATAAAAACACGACTTTCACTCCTGAATACGCGGAATCAATTTCGATTGACCTGCAACTTCATATTCAATAACCCAGTGACATCAGTTTTTTTATTGGCTGCAACTTTACTTGTTGGATTTATTGTACAGCTTGTTTCTTTTGTAATGTCAAAGCAAATTCCTTTCTCTATAATTGCCTAAATCATAAGCATAACCAACAACATGATCTGTAGGAACAGATCAACTATTGAGACAAGCACAAATACATATGAATGCTGTATAGCTACTTGTATGTCAATAAAATAGGGTTAAAAGTAGCATTTTACCTGTGTTTTTGCCACATTAACTCATGTGCTATGACAGAGATTGAAGTGATCAATTTCCTCTTCAACCATAGGTGAATACTGCCGATTTTGTGTCTCTTTAGACGGTTTGCTAATTGTGTGTAGCATCGATGAACAACGCTGTCAGAAGCAGCAGCAAGAACAATAGCAAACAATCATTCTCCCTTTTGGTGTGCTCAGAAACATATATGAGCTTTCACCACACAAACGTGTCACTCAAGTTGATTAAAAGTCCTCTTCAACAGACGCTTATACAGTTTTATCTTGAACAAATCAAAGCTGATCTTTGTTTTTTATGCCAACTGATTTCTCCTTATCTGCAAATCCTATCATAAGAATGACTGGACATACCAAGAACAAATTCACAATGACAGTAATCCGAAATGAGCATGGATTTTATGATCACACTATTGTCGTTGAGCAAGCATCTTGTTAACTCAAAGCTCTTCTTTAAATGAAGCAACCAGTACCGAAACTTTGACTGATTGTTAAACTTCTTATAGTCACTTGATATAAAATACAAGTGTAATGGTATGCTAACAAAAGCAATTCTTTTTCTTTGTATCTATTAGTTTTATTTCTACTGATATTCAAACCAGTAAGCATATGAGAAATAAAGTTCATTTCATCGCATTCTAAATAAACTGTTGTTGATTTTTTGATTTTAACTTTTGATATTTGAACTTTAGCCATTCAATATGTCAAAGATAGGCTACCAAGCGAAATGAGTCATCTTTATTCCTTTAATCAAGTGAAAGAAGAAAGATGCCTTTGAAGCTAAACTAATACCACCGTTTTACAAAAAGCTTTATAGAAAGTGGATGAGGTATACCAAAGATATGAAGTCAAAGACACCACAATGTCAATAAGTGTTTTAGTGTAACAGCCTGTATAGCCAATTGAAATTGTTTTTTTTTTATGGAGAAATAAAATCTCTTTATTAAATGACGAGAAAACTCGAGTCACAATTATTGTTTTTGGGTTATTGTTTTTTTATGCGGTATATGAGGGGAAAGGGGAAGTTGAGAATATGGTTGTGGGTAGGAAAAGATATAAATAAAGCGACCATTAAGACGCTGGAAAGACTAGGCCTATAATAGGGAGAGGAGAAACACCTGTTTGTAATAAAGTCTCTTGAGCATGTCGATGGAGATCTGTAGAAGCCAGGTTAATCGCTGTAGCTGAAAGGAAAGGAACATCATCAAAGACAAACAACCAGTGACAACGCCAAACTGCTTGAAGCGATGAGGCAAGTACAACGTATGGGTTCCTGCAAAACGAGGTCTTGGTCAATTGTGGCAGGTGAAGATTAAAGAGTGCCGCTCTAAGTGCCTGAGTGGAGAACAGAGTGGCAAAATGCATTGACCACAATTCCTCCCAAACAGGTAGTTTCTTCTCGCATTCGTAGAGGAAATGCTCCATAGAGTCAGTCTTCTGAGAGCAGATGGTACAAATAGGGTCAGTAATGGCAGGAAGGATTCTATGCAAAATTGCCCGGCAAGGAAGCTTACCCAGTAAGAGCCGATACCACACGTTCCAACTAGTATGCGACAAGGAATAAGACCAAAATTGATTCCATTTTTGGCTGTCAGGCGAGATGTTGAAGAAGGAAGGAGAGCGAGACGGTACTCCCTAGACTTAAGCTGGAGAGCGAGATCTGTAGAACCAAGACCTAGAGATGACAGGAACGGTGATGCATCCACTTGGTGATGGCTGACAGGCACGAAGGGATGAGATCCAATTTGGGCGAAGGCAGGGGGGATAAATGCTCGCACAAAGAATGGGGAAAGAACCAATGTGTTTGTTCGTACCAAGCGAAGAAATTTGCGAACAAGATATGGATGAGTTGTAATTTCATTCAAAGTCTTTGGTCTGAGACGATGGCAAGCAGAGTCAAGTATGTAAGCTGCAGAACAAGCCAACTGTTTTAATGAGCGAAAAACTGTAACGGTGGGAGGCTGTAGATAAAGTGAGCCTAAAGGGAGACTCAGGCATGTCTCGAGGCTAACTACAACATTGACGGACGGTTTTGGAAGAGCATCCATCGAGCGGAATAACAAGTGGAATGGACTCTGAAAGGACCTAAGGATAGAAGGTCTCAAATGAGGGAACAAAAAGAGCAGTCGGAAATCTTGGAAGGACCAAGAGTCAGCAGCAATAAAGGGATTGTCAGGCAGATGATAGAGCGCAGACTGAACCAAGAAGGGCAAAACAAAGGAATGTGTCAAAGCTGAGCTTTTCCATGAAATGGGATTAAGAACAGAATCGGTAAAAGACAACAACGGATTGAGCCATCTAAGTTGAAGGGCGAGCTGTTGGTGTCGAGGATTCAAGAGACCTAAACCACCTCTTTTCCGAGGCAGAAACAAAGCGGCAATGCCAATCCGAGGAAAGATTCGACGCATGATGAAAGAACTCATAATAGAATCAATCTTCTGGAAAAAGGAGTCAGGGACCGTCAATACCCTTAGGACGTGCCAAAGACGTGAAAGAATCAGACTATTGAGGATGGTAGCCTTTCCTCGAACAGACAAGAATCTTTGCGAATGAATACCACACGACCGAGAGATTTTGTCCAACAGAGTGGACAGGTAGACATCACGTTGAGAAATAGAGGTATACAGTGGATAACCAAGGTAAATGAGAAGAGCGAAAGAGTGACAATCATGCATCTGGGTAATGCGGTTCTCTACTAAGGCGTTTCTCCATAGACCAGTGACCGCAAACGGTTTGCCAGATAAGGATAGAGCCTGAGTCTTGTGAAGATTGACCTGTGCATTGGATGCGAGGGAATAGGTGGCTAAGTGTGACTGTAGACGAGACAAGTCAGACGGATCTTTTAAAAAGCACACCACATCATCAGCATAAGCCAGCAGTTTGATGGGAGTGATAGGGCCAATGGGTTGGCTAAGGAACATCGGAGGTGGTAGAGTGATGCCTTGAAATTGACTATCATGGAGTAGTCGCCGGAGCAAAGGTTCAAATGCCAAGTTGAAAAGGACTGGCGATATAGGATCGCCCTGTCGAAGACCCCTGCGCTGAATCACTGTAGGAGATAGATGACCATTGATGTTCAGACTAAGGTGGGTGTTGAAGAAAAGGGAACAGATACTGTCTACGATAATGAGAGGGAAACCAAAGTGAAGCAAGACCTTGCGTAAGTAGTCAGGATGAACTCGGTCATAAGCTTTTTCCTGATCAAGGGGAAGGCCAATAGATGAATCGCCTGATTGACGAGCATGATCCATGACAAACTTCATGAGTAAGCCGCTGTCTGCAATAAAACGATCGCGTACAAATCCTGTTTGGAAGGGGTTGATAAGATTGCTAGCACATTCAATAACCCGGCTGTTGAGAATTCGTGTGAATACTTTAGCGTCGGTATTGATCAAAGAAATGGGACGCCAATTTTTCAGTTCCGAAAGTTGCCCTTTTTTTTGGCAGTAAGGAAACTATGATTTTTTGCCAGGAGACAGGAAAAACAGCATGAAGAAGTGCATCATTGTAAACCGCCACAGCAGTAGATTGGCACACTGGATGCAAAAACAGGAGGCGCAATATCTAGTATGGAAGACCATCCCTACCAGGACTACTCCGTTTAGGACTACGAGAGACCCCATTGAGCAAGTCATCCAAGGTCAAGGGATGAGTGAGCGAACTCTGTTGTTCTTCAGACAATCGTACATTATGAGGTAAGTTGGTCAGCAAATCATCAATAGCATCTTGGCTCACAGGATCAGGAGAGTAAAGGCTCTCGTAGAAACTGGACGCTGCTTTTAACATGTCTGTCTTAGTTGTGCTGATTTCCCGTGTGATAGGGTGAATCAAAGGGGGAATCAGGTGTTTAGCTGCTCGGTGCGAAACTGTGCGTTTCAGGTAGCCGGCAGACGATTCACCCAAATCACGCCAACGTATCCCCGCTCTAAGCGCGAGAGTGTCTACATGATATTCCTGTAAAGATCGTAATTGTTGTTCAACAACTTGTTGTTGTGGAAGGTACTGTGCAGCCAAATCAGGACGTAGAATCAACTGTTGTTGAATCTTATGTCGCTTCTTCTGAAGAATGTGTTCAGCCTGTTTGATATCAAATGCCTTTTTTCTGGAGTGGGCTCGTGCGATACGCGCAGCCACAGCTTTGAATTCCTCCCATCGCTCTTGGGGAGAGTAGGTATGAGGCATAGAAGAATTGGAAACCATTATAGCGGAGTGAAGCTTAGTACAGAACTGATCATCGGAGGCTAGTTTAGGATGAGCTCTCCAATGTCCCTTCCCAGTACTCTTAGTAGTGTCAATAGAGGACTCAGAGATCAGTTGGAGAGTAGAACGTAAGAGAAAATGATCTGTCCACGATGGATTAATATAGGTAACACTACCCTTGGTTCGGCAATGAGCCAAATCAGTAGATACAAAGATAAAGTCAATGCATGATTGCTGAGAGCTGAAATCCTCGACAAAACGTTGCTTGAGAGGACGAATCATCAGACGTGACACCATCTTGGAAGTTGTCAGAGACAAACTGAATCCAGTCAGATGGAGCTTGACGTCGACGAGAGTGGGACAGAAAAGATGTAGAATGCAAGTAGTTAAAGTCACCCAAAACAATATGTCTAGAAGTATTAGGTAAAATAGAACTAGAAGTGGAGAGCAGATGTTTAAGATTCGATAAAAAAGGTGAACGAAGCTGTCGAGATGCTGGAGCATATACCACAGTGATATAAACTGGGTCGAAGACTTTGGTGGAATGAGAGATTTTAGCATTCATCCACCTGCCACAATCACTCTTGACAACATCGGAAAGAGCAATGTCTGGGTTAAAAACAACAATTCCGCAATGCTGAGTCCAAGCGCTTTGTTTGGCTTGAAATTGCATGTGGAAGGTGTTCTATATAGGTTCAGTATCTGCATGAGTTTCTTGGAGTGTAAGTATATCTGTGGCAGTGGTGCGTAAATATCGGATGAACTGTTTTCGGATATTGGCATCGCTGGTCTTACGAAGACCACGGCAGTTTATAGTGCCAATGTTGAGTTTGAAAGAGCTGATGTTAGGTTCAGGTATAGTGGATTGGATGTTGTTGGCAAGGGAAGGAGGAGTTGAAGGTAATGTTGGTTGTAAAGGTAATATCATAGAATAAATGTAATTTTTTTTTGGGTTATAAGACTGTTTCTGTTTTTTTTGGTGCTTTAACGTTTTCTAAGAGGGGATGACAAAAGGATGTTACTGACGGTCAGATGGAGGACCAACCAAGGCATCCTCATTCTGTATATCGTCGTCTGAAATTTCCATTGCATCCCTGCGTTGGACATTTTTCTTGTTTAATGGACATTGGCTATGATTGGTCTTACGGTGGCTCAAACTCCCACACTTACAAGCCTTATCAATTTGGGAGGATAAGATGTATTCCTCGAATTGTTTTGGTTGTCTATTTGAGATGCGAGTGGATCGACGATCCTGTGCATTAAGAGGCGTTTCTACAACTTCGTCACTTACCACTGAATCAATCTCCCGAATGTCAGCGATTTCGGTCCCATTAGGCATAGATACTGGCTCGGCTACTGCATCATGGTCAGTAACAGGATTGGATAATTCGGGTGACTCAGGCATGGAGGGAGGACTGACAGCAGGAGCTGATACCACTGGTTGAACACGGGCTTTAACCTCAGGACGATCATCTCTTCGACACTTATTAGACGTAGTGTCATCAGTCTTAGTTCTGAAACAATTGCGAGCGATATGACCAGTGTTGTTACACTGGTAGCAACGACGCTTCTCGGATGGTGCTTTGGTACATTCTTTACGATAATGATCTGTCTCTTTACAGTAAACACAATGTTTACCCATGTTGGTCCAAGTGCCAAGACAGAAGGTATTATCGCCTTCCAAGGGGATCTTATACGTCAATGCTTCGTATTTCTTTTCGCGGTTGTTAGGTCTTTCAATGTAAACATGGCCATTTCCAGTAAACCAACATCCGGACCAATCGTCCAGATACAAGGTGATTTCTCGAACAATGCCATAACGAGCTAGGTTATTGAGAAGAGAGTTTTTCAAACGTTGACCTTCCCAAATAGACAGTTTTGTCGAATTGACTTTCAACAAAGCTTGGTCAGGATGCACAGCGCGAGAAGCGTGAAATTCTTTAGCGCCAACCACAATGGGCTGAGCAATAGCTGTCTCACATGCATCTTTAGATACTAATGAAATCTCAATGTTGGTACCTAAATGATCTTCTGACGAAGTCAGACCAAGACCAGTACCAAAAGGAAACTTTTCACTTAAATTTAGAGCGATCTCAGATCTTAAATGAGCTAAGTTTTTAGGAACATGGTAGAAAACAGAGTGGTCTGTTGTTCCAGTCTTATGAACTACTGAAGTAGCAGTGTCAATATTTTGACCGTTGACGGTCGAAGAGCGATACAAAACCGTTTCTCTACGGTTACGAGAAGCTGCTGTAGCAGAAGCATAAGTCATCGTGCGTGGCTTAGATGCAGATGAAGATGCTGATGAAGGGGCAGGAACAGAAGGAAGAGAAGGAAGAGAGGAAGGTATGAGAGACGGTGAAGACGGCTGCGAAGAAGGAAGAGACGGAAAAGACGCAGTCGGATATGATATGGGGCTGTCTGGTGGCAACGACCCAAAAGTGTTCTGTAGCGGAGGAACCATGACCAATTGAAATTGAGTTTTCTATTTCTCTCAAAAGATATTATGCAGTAGAGGTCACACAAGTCCAAGACAAACTTCAATTCATTGCCTTTGAATTATTCCATTCTTTTAACGACAATAGCCAACCTGTAGAAGCTTACAACTTGTTGAATGCAAAAAGCAAAAAGAGAAAAAAACTAACAACACATGTCTTCAGCCTCAAGAAAATTGGTGTTTTTTTTTGGTAAAAAAAAAAGGGGAGGGGGATCATCAGTATAGCCAGAAAAGTAAAGAAATTGTCAGCCACAAAGTAGCAGAGTTGCTGTGTTGTATCATTCATAAACTAATCTTTTGTTGGAATCATCAAACAGCCTAAAGACTCTTTCTTTTCTTTTTTAACAAAAGGATTTTTTCATTATAGGAGAAACAATAACTTTATGATGGCAACCCCACAATAAAAATGATGATATCAAAATCCCTTTCTCACTTTAGTTGTAATGTTGGATTGTTGATACTTCAAATCCTTCATCTCAAATTGATCTATCTTCAGTCCAATCTGACTATCTACAGCAACCTGAATGGATCCACCAAGAGCCCTTTTGATGGCATCATAACCTAGTCTCTTGGCTATGACTGGTATTTTTTCTGATTCAACAACCACACCTTTACATTCTTTATCACATACAATAGGCGGTAAGATCAACGGTCCCTTCCAACCTTCACCACGATCTTCAAAGTTAGCCTGAAGCCTTCCGACCTCATAAATCTGATAAGTGGCAGAGGCATTGATTTTGTCAATGATGATGTTGATGTTTTCAAACGGATTCCTTAAGCTCATTACAACAGTAGATGACATGATGTTCACTTGGCAATCTGCTAATAATGGTTCCTCATCAAAAGGTGGTACTGGTATATCGAATGTCATGTGTTGTAGAAATTCATTCAAATACTTGGATTGAGATGCATTAGGATGTTGCCCTGATATAGTCAATGAAACATTACTAGTTAAACTGGCACCTATTTTTTTTTTTGGAATTAAATGAAATCAATAAATAAATAAAATAGGTTGCATGTAGAGATTACCTTCTGAGATATAATTTCCAATAAAATCCAAGACATGTGGATTATTAGCAAACAACATGGCCGATGCCATAATGGTATTATGACTACTTGCAGCCAAATTGAATTCAGAAATGGTCGTATTACCAATGATATGATCGTTGAAAAGAACCATCATGTTCAATGATCCCATATTGATATCCACATCGGACGGGTTAAAGATATCCAAGCCAACTTGTGCTTCAATAGCATCTTTATGTCCTTTTACAATCTTCATGAAGGTGGTCTGAGGTGGAGGATGACGCATGCCCTGCATGCCCTTTGTTTCAATCTGACCATTGAACTCAAGATCCCGAATGTTTAGGTTTCCAAAGGCACTTTCGATCCTAGCATCCGATGTACCATGAATATAGACTGTCCCTTTCTTCTTGTTGAACACACGACTGAGAAACTCTTCAAAATCCTTTTGTCCACCTGGCAACACTTTGAATGGAGCTCGATAGATTCTGGAGGTCAACTTGAGTGTGCCCAAAGGTATCTCTAATCCATTCCCTTCATCTGTCTTTGCTGGACAAGGTCTATTGGGCTGGACGATTGCAAATGGCTTGACGGAATCTTGATTGAGAAACAAATAGACAGTCGGTTCAATCTCTTTGACGTCTAGATGAAATTGCATTTCCTTTGGCTTTTTCAGTAAAGCAACTGCATCACCTGAGATCAAGGGGGATCCTGTTGCTGAAAAATCAATCTTGATGTTGGTCAATTGAAGTGATTGGATCAAATCAGTCTCTGTAGCACCAGGAAAGGGCACACGTAAAACAATCGATTCCAATGCATCCTGAAGCCAACGTGGAATCTGACTGATATGTTTCTTTTTAGGTTGATCGTTGGGACCGAAGGCACTGCCACGGACATGAACATCGGTTGAGTTGCCGTGAAGGTAGCGAGTCAAGAATGATTCCATCAGACGCTGTGTCTTTTCATCTTCTGAAATAGGTAATGTCCTTCCGGTCACATTGAAATAGTTCATTTGATGACCTTGTAGATTGGCATGATGTGCTTGTACTACAGCAATTTCAGCATCTCTATCTTCAGGTGAGATAGCAGGTAAATAGATACCAAAATTGACATCACCTAATGTAAGGCTAAGGATACTAGAAGGGTTATAAATACCTACAGTGGCAGTCACTTCAACACCTCCTAATTCATGAGGACCCGGAAAAAACATGGATTTCATATCCGTCCTTTTTAATCCATCCATACCTATTTTTTTTTTTTGGTGAGTTTCAAGAATAGAGGATTAGTTTTTTTTTTCTTACCTTCGATATCAATTGATTTATCCAAGGATATCTTGGGTGACCATGGCAACCATCCAGGAGATACAGAAAGCGGACCAGTGATACGCCAAACAATAGTCTTTGCTGTAACAGCATCTTTACAAAAAGCCATCAAGGCCCTTGAATCATCAATGACAAATTGGGTTACAAAATCAAAGTTGGTCACGTTGTTTAGACTGTTGAGCTGTAAGGCCGGTAGATTGATGGTTCCCATAGAAGAAGATAATGACGATTGTGTTGGTTTTTGGGGGTAATGTACTTGAAGATCACTTTGATGTACGCCGATCTCACCAAAGATATAATTGACTTTCTGCTGAAGACGAAACAGGTCAGATCGTAGCTCAATCTGACCAACCACATGCATTGTTATAACGTTCTCTTGAGTCACGTTGACGATCGAAGCCTTCTGAAAACTAAAGCCTACTCCGTCTTGGATCGTTCGCTCAGCAAACGTAGGAGCAAACCACAGTAAACAAAATAAGATAATGATACTGCAAGTCGTGATCGAAATGGCTATATATGTACAGATCTTTTGTGAGCGACGTTCTGTTTCAGTTTGAGTTGTTGTGTCAATAGCACCGTAGGTAGCTGTAGGTAAAATAAGTGGTTCATCCTCTTGTTGATATAGTGTTTGGTCAATGAACGGTGTATTGGCCGAGTATTTCTCTTTTCCCTTTCGATTGCTGCTAACAGTAGTGTTATCATTGTATTTCATGTCTGTATCAATTTGGTATGGAGAAGGAGATGAAGAAGAAGATCCTTCAGCTATTGGATTATAAGACATAATTATTATTGTTTTCGAAAAAAAAAAGAAAGAAAAAAGAGGATAAAATAGAAAAAAAAACCAAACTCTGTTTGTTTTATCTGGATTTTGAAACCCAGCTAATTCCTGCATTAAAGAAAAAAAAAAGAGCTTGTTTATTATCATCAGTTCTCCAAGGGAAAAAAGATTTGCTACAAGCATTTGTCTCTACTAAAAACAATTGAAAATAAAGCGTATCTAATTGTCTGCTCAAGACATCAGAAAGAAAGAAAGACACTCAACGCCCATATAATCAAATCATTTATGGCATTTGGATATTCTTCTAATGGTATTTGTAAAGGAGATTGAAGATAAAGAGAGACACACACACACACAAGCATGTATATCTTGAGATTTTTTTTAACTGCAGAAATAGGAAAAACCGGTTACTAGATTATTACTATAGCTGTTTTATATAGATTTTCTATGAATTAATACATGTCGCAGTCATCTAGATCTTGTTACTACATTAGTGTATGACTTATTTGGATGAATAATGCTACTGAGTGACTGAGCCTTGTTAACTTTACTTTATGTGCTTATTTAACAGGGATTGATTTCATTGTACGCGATGTTATTGTCTTTATGACTTGTTTGGTTTATTTATCATTTTATTGTCATTGTTGAGACTTGACTGTGCTCTTTATTGTATTCGCCAAAGAATAAGGAAATCATCTGGTAAAAGTTGAAAGTACTTGTTATTTTCAATAGTATAGAAGAAGACATAAAAGACCATACATTGAATTGTTACAATTTCTTTTATCAAACACTTGTACAAAGCACAGACTAGATCAAATTTGCTCATTGAACTTATTGGATAAAAGCTTTTAAAATGTCACCTGACTTGGTCAGAATGTTTAGACAACAACAATAGGATGCATTTACGGTGCTTGAGTGTGGAAGATATTTCTCTTTTTTATTGCCAACTAGACGATGCTTGATTGCTTCTTGAATTCAATTCTTAGATGTTCTTTATCTTGGTTCAGTTACCTTTTTCAAATCCTTTTGATTTTCTCAGAACTGCATAGTCAAACAAAGATTAAACAAACTATAGACCCGAAGGTTAAACTATCTTGATTCGAGTTCATTAAAAGTTAAATGCTAGCTATCATGAAAAACCTAGTCCGGCAGTGCGGCAACTGTCCGGCCCGGATATAAAATACAAATATATATATTTGTGTAAAACACCAAATATGAAATCCTCAATGGTCCAGTGGCTAGGATTTGTCGCTTTCACCGACACGGCCGGGGTTCGATTCCCCGTTGGGGAAATTTCTTTTTGCATTATGTTTTTGCTGTTACATGTCATTTCTTTTCGCCCTGGATGTTTATAACATTTGATAGAGTTATGTTGTTACAGGACAAAGGATAGTTTTTGCAGTAACTTGAGAAAGAGAACAAATAGATATAACAGAGCAATCAGGCAGCAAGGTTATAAGTAATGAGCACCAGGTTTTGAGTCGTCCGACTAGAGATTTAAGTAAAGTAAATAGAACAAAGTAATATAAAAGAAAAGATGTAATAAATGAATACAATGATCTTTAATAAGTATCAAGGGAACTAATAACAATATGTGGATTTAGGTAGTGAATATGTCAAACTACAACCAAGCGTAAAGTAAATAAGAGAAGATGAAAGAGTTTATATACTATTTCAAAAGAATTAGAAAGGTAATTGTATAATTCCTGTGCGTAACAGGATAATGGGTAGTTTTCTTTTTTTGCAATCATCAGTAAAAGAGATAGAACAAAGCAAAGGCCATAAGACTATATAGCAGAAGTTGTTTATTAGCAAGAAATATTTCAAAGAGACAATAAAAGAAAAGGTGTTGAAATGGCAAATACTGTTTTAACAGTCAAAGTAATGAGCCCATCAGTGTACATGTTCTAATCATATTATGTATCTCATAAATGAAGCAGATACTTATGGCACAACAATTAGAACTTCAGTGTTAAATGGTAAGTTATTAAAGGTGGTATGTATCATAATAATAAGAAAATAAATATAAAAGAGATTGGCTATATACAGAAATCAACATATTATTGTTTTTTGCTTGAAGGTCTTGTTGGAAAGAGATGGTCATCGTAGGCAGTAACAAAGGAAGAGGAAGAAGAGGCTCTTTCTTGCTGTCGATGCATCAGATTCGTTTGACTGGTGTGTCTTGTGGTACTGACAGAGCGCATACTTGCTTTCTTGACAGCCTTATTCCGTTCAACAAGGTAATCTGAATAATCCTTCCAGAGCTTAAAGGGAAACAGTAAGATCTTTTTACCCAATTTAATCATATAGATCACAATCCAGACACCCAAGGCAAACACTAACGAATCCTTCAGTTTGATGTATTCACTATGATTCACATCACTTACACGTTAAGAGATAAGACAGTAAAGCATAACCTGTGTCCATCCAAGGGTTCTTTGCTCTTTTCGACAAGATGGATTCAATATCCAATTCAAGTTGCTTCAGCTAAATTTTTTTTTGTGGATTGTATGAGTCTCTCGCTCTAAAGAAGAAATAGATAACTTACAGCAGAGAAATGAGATTCGGGTATATCCTTCATATAGACTTCCATCCGATGCCGGAAATCATCCATGTCTAATTGTACATCATGTATCAACAGTTCTGTCTGATTTAACGATTGTTTGAACTCCTTTAATTCCTCTGTCAATGAATGGATCAGAAAGACAGTACTTTGAATACGACTGTCAAAGGTATCTTGTGTATCGATAGGATCATCATACATGGAATGTCGGTGATGGCTATGGAATAAGATAGGTTCTTCCGTCTCCATTGCCTTTAGTTGTGGATTGGATGTTGTTCGGGTCAATGATCGGTCTTTGAGTAGATTGGTATCAAAGAGGAATTGCTGAATATAATGTCAATAAGATACAGCCCATCTTGCTTTTTTTTTTGTTACCTTGGCATGTATTTTGAAATCATCCATAGCAGCCAATTTAAGGTCTAATTCATGTATCATGTCTTGCATCTCTACTATTTCTTCTTCTTCCTCGGGATGACTATCAACATGGTGAGCATCGAATAAATCATCTGCTTGATTTCTTACCCAGTCAATGGATCCACTAAAGATATCTGTAAATTCAATAGAGGCCCATGTTCATTTGCCTTTTCACTAGGTACTTGAACTAGCTTTGTGAATTCAATCTGGTCAGCATCTGTGATGGTCAAGATGGCTGATAGGTGGATTAGAGCAAAGGAATCTATTGGCTGTTCAATGGCTTACCAATATCGCGTGTAGGATTTGACTTGTAATTGACTTGTTCAGCCTTCCCTTTGATCAGTTGCTTAAAGTAGACAACATCACTCTCTTTATCATTGTCTTCCTCTTCCTCTTCTTCCTCTTCTTCTTCTTCAGTTGTCAATACACTACTGACTGTATCGCTATTGTTGCCTTTATCCTCATACCACACTGTCTTTTGAACATGCTCCACTTTGCCCTTATAATCATACGTATCAATCAAATTCTTCAGTTCAGTAGGCAGACTATGATAGTCAAACAACAGCTGAACCACCCTTTCCTCTTCTTCCTCTTCTTCTTCTTGCTGTAGACTCCTATCTTCTTCTTCTTCTTCTTCTTCTTGAGTTTGAAATGACTGAAAACTATCAAATGAATGTCTCCTTTGTCTTGTAAAACTATCTGTATCGGACAACTGATCCTCAGAGATAGATAACTGAGGAATGCGTCCATGCTTTTGATAGAATTGCTCTACCATATAGGCAGCAGGTGTCTTTCCTCCAGGAAGTTCATCAGCATCACTCTGTCTATTTAATCGACTTGGTTTTAGCTTATGTAGCCATGAAGTACGCTTGCTGTCGACTGGTTTCTCTAGACTACTGACAGAAGAAGCAGGCGTAGAAGAAGAAGAAGGTAGAGAAGGACTAGGGTTTTCTAGAGAATAGGAATCAGCATACTATAGGATATAATTATATATTTATATACCTTTCAAGATGGGTGTGGATGGTTTCGATGGTTTTGAAGTAATTTTAGGTAATTGAGAAGTGATCTCTGTTAACTTTAGAATGTCTTCATCAGAAACAGCACCCAATATATCTACAAGTTATTTTGTATGGTCAATACGAGTTTCAAGCTTTCTCTTGTTAGTCTTTACCTTTTTGAGAGAGATGAGCAGACTTCTTATGAGCTGGTTCGACAGGTTGATTCTGTGGTTTTCGGTCTAGTGAACGAGAGGGTTGAACAGAGACAGTCTCTAACCAACCTCTTGAGGGTGATTCAGTCGAGTTATTGATAGCAGACACATGAGCTGAGGATGAACGACTATGCTTTCGTTTCAAGAAAGATTCCTTTTTCTTTTCATTGGCAATGGGAGCCATTCAGTGTGTATAATTTGTTGGCTTTATTCCTGTTTTTTTTAATATTTTAAAAAAAGAAAGAAAAATACATTTTTAAAAAGATTTTTTAAAAGGTTTCAATTTCATCTTATTCTAAAGAGAAAAGGGGGGGATAACATGACTGCAAAAAAAGAAAAGTCACCCCCCATGTTCTATTTCTATAATATACTCATTGACCTTATTTATGCAACTACAATGGACTCCTTTACTATTTTGTTTAATTCAAACTCAGTGTTGATCACTAGCTAGTGAAGACAAGCTCATAAATCATTAGATAAGAATGAGTAAAAGTGATGTATAGTCCGCTTTAAGATGAGAGAACAGATTCCCCCCTTTATTGAATGGTCAGAGACAATTTTCTCAAATCAGCCACTAGTCATTGGCATCGCACAATCTCTAGGAAGAGGCTACTCTAAAGCATTCAATTAGAGAACAGAATAGAGTTTCCTCTTTCTTTCGGTTAATAGTTTATCATCTACCAACAAATACAGCGTCCACCCTCATTTGGACACTTTTGTGAGAAAATTGGTAGGATTTTAGAATTCAATTGGTCACTCTTTTAAGCCCCAATTGCCCATAAATTTGAAGTTCAATTGGTCGCTTTTTGAGCTTCATTTGGACAATTTTTCGAACTTCGTTTGGTTGATTTTTTGAAAAAAAAAAAAAAGGTTATCTTTTACATTACTATTCAATGTTTACATACGAACCTTATTGAGACAGTTTTGAAACTGATTTACGGAATGTTGAATGAAGCCTTTTAGATGCTCAACAGGTACAGATTCAGCAGCTTCAGTGGTACGTGAAAAAAGCGTTTCTGAATCTGTAAGCTTGTTCCGTTTGACTTTCGCCTTTACAACAGCCCAAAACTGCTCAATTGGATTAAGTTCAGGCGAGTAGGGAGGAAGATAAACGGGTGTATAGCCTCTTCTTATAATGACTGGGTCAATGATCTTAGGCATATGGACTGGAGCATTATCCACAATAACAAAGTACCCCTTCATTTCAGGATACTCATCCATAATATCCATCGTATCATTCAGAAATTGAAGAAAGTGGCCGCCTGTAGTACCTTTGGGGACGGACAATCTATCTTCAGGTGCCTTTCTTTTTGTAGCTCCCACTACTCATCTTTTCTTCCTATTTCCTGCCTCTCTCAAACTCAAATTGACAACACCAATAGCTGAAATTGCTTCAATCACAGTATGCGAAGTACCCTCTGTTGAAGGTGTTACAACAATGGCTTTTGTTCCTTGCGCGGACCAACCTCGACTGCGACGCATGTTTACATCGAAGCCAGACTCATTCCGTTCTGAGTCTATTAGTTGACCCAGTCAACCCGTGCCTGAAGATTTCCTTCTCTGTTAAGAGCAGCAGGATGGCGTGTTACAACCTTGATACTTGGGTTGCATTCTTCCTTCATGAATTCAGCTACTCTGGATTTCTTGATTTTTGACCCAGCAAAACTTGATGTCAAATCATCTACTGGATCCTGAATAGTCGCAGAAGCATCCTCATCGAAAAAATTGATCAAATGACGCTTATGATCCTCACCAAGCTGGCTGATAGGCCTACTAGAGCCAATATTTGTCTTTTTCGTAGGAATCCTTCTATCTGGGTCCTCTTCGTATGTCTTTTTCCACTTGCGAGCAGTGTCATAATTAACATTTGCTGCTTGAGCTGCTTCTCTGGGCTTCATTAGCTTTTCCTTCAAGTAACAAAAACACCGTTTACGAGCTTCTAAAGTGTAGACATTGTATTGATGCGATTTTTCTTTCTTGGTAGCAACCTCTTCCATGATGGTGCCATTCATGTCTTCTTTTTGATGCATTTTTAAAGATCAGTTAAATTTCTTAACCGAAATGATTTTTCTTCAGTGAAAGTAGTTACTTCTTGCCCTCTTTCAATGAAAATGTCTCCAGTGTCGTCTTCATAAAAAAATTCCATGTTGTAAAGTGTCTAATCAAAAATGACCAAATAGTATCGGTTAAATGAAGCTCGAAAAATTGTCCAAATGGAGCTCACAAAAGTGACCAATAACCAGGTTGCCGAAGCAAAGACGAAAGATGTGGTATGGTCCCACCCATGGCTGAAATATCTAAAGAAGTTTGGCAAATAACCCGCCCCCATTTAATTTATTGAAATAATTTATGACTATACTTGGATTAGAAAGATATAAAGAGAAAAACTTAAAAAAATACAATCACTGAAAATAAAAGCGTGGCTCGGAGAGCTAATACCACATTTGGAGTCGAAGCGAAGGCAACGACTATTGTGGTAGGAACGAACCACAATTAAACTTCAAAATTATGGGCAATTGAGGCTCACAAAAGTGTCCAAATGAGGGTGGACGCACTGTATTTTTAGTCTTCCAGCTAATAAAAAAAAATACCTTATAAGATACGTTGGTTTTTCTACTCTGAGACTCATCTGAGACTCATAACTTGAAAATAACTTTCTGAGCCAATAAAATGCCTTCCCTGAATGATTGTGTTAATGACTTTCCATAAATGGGTTTTGAAGTTTTGTGAAACTAATGCATGAATGCGATGAGTGGTTCAAATTGTACTTTGACATGATTATTGTTATTATGGGTAATAAGTAATTAGACTGAATGATAAACTGCTCTTCCTAGTATATAAGGCCCTCTTATTTCGATAATTTGTTAAAGTAAACAAATTTATTCTTAAAAATGAACCCACAATCAACTCAACAACCCAATGTCAACAATGATATTCAATCAATGATCGATGTTAATACCGCCATGTACCGTAGCAATCAAATGGTTTTAGCTGAGGGTAAGGCAAGCCGTCCTGTAAACACCATCAAAGCATATGTTAGCAAGCAAAGAGACTGGAAGGTAAGTTAAACAAATTGGGATGTGATAAAAGTAGATCCATCATTTATACTTTGTAAATAGCAATGGCGCCAAGAAAAGACTTTTGCAGATGGCGAAATTGTATCTGACAGCAAGCTCAGTTTCTTCTTGGATGACTTTGTCATGGCACGTGGTAGAAAGAAGCAAAGAGCTGAAGATGGCAGCCCTATTCTTTTGGGTAAAGAATCTATCTTGGCCTATGTCAAGGCTGTATCTGATCTTTATAACACGCAAAAGGCCTTGAAGATCAACTCAAACGAAGCTGCCAGAGGTCCTTTGGTTCGTACTTTCTTGGGCAACTTGGAGAAGACCAAGGTCAGACAAAAAAGAGCAAACTTCGAAGACAGAGGCAAGAACACCTTGAATGATGGATATACGAAAGAATGAATTGATGAAGATCAGCCAGTACTTCATCAATCACAAGAATGACATCAACGGCTCTCGCGATCGACTTTGCTTCTTGATCAGCCATGCAATGCTTTGCAGAAGCCAAACTGCTCTCGGCCTTCAATTTCCTGATCTTTTTGCAATTACTCTTGAGAACCAAGGTATCACGAAGTGCATTTCTTTGGTTGCCACCATTAGTTTTGGCAAAACTAATCAGCACGGCAAGATCGAATATGGCTCCTCCATTCGTCACAAGCAAGTTGAGTTGTGTTCTGTTGGTGCTTTGGCTCTTTACCTTTTTTCCCGTTTCCACTTTGAAAACGAAGGGTTTCCCGACTTTTCTGAAAGGAAAAACTGGTATGAAACTGTCGTATTCAAGGGCAAGAATCAAAAGACAGCAATCACTTACCAAGCTCAGCACAAGATTTAATTTGAAGCTTTCAAACATGTTGGTATCCATACCTCCAAAGTAACTCATGCCAACAGAAAGAGTACTCTCAACATGATTGTCCAAGAAAATGTACCCGGGGATCAGCAAAGAATGGTAGGAAGATGGGATGTTATGTCCCAAGTCTTCCTGTTGATGCAATGAAGAGTCTCGCTGGTTTCCCTGTTGCTTCAAATAACTACTTTCTTCCTCGTGCTGTAGTTGTTCCACCTATGGATTTACAGGTGCAGGTCTTTCCTCAGGTTGATATTTGGAAACAAAAGTTTGAACTGCAAGACGGAGTACAAGGAGACATTGTAGGACCAAACTTTTTGAATCTACTTTCCAATCTTCGCACCGTTTTCTTCAGGTAACTTGTTTTTATTTGTTGCATAATAAGCAACCAACTTAATTTTTTTTATAGGACTCTGTCATCTTGAAGCGAAGTATCCCAACTATTACCTTTGGACATGTGAAATCTGTTCGTCTGACTTTGGATTTTGAGTGTCAAGTTCTCGCTGTTGTTGCCGACAACGAACAAGCATTTTCTACCAGCCAAATGCTTCAAGCCGTCTTGCCAGATCTGGCATCCAGTATCAGAACTGGATTTGATCAATTGGCAGCAAAGTTCCAGGTGCTGCAGTCGAATCAAGAAGCAATGGAACAGCGTATGGAAGCAGGTGACGGACGAGCTGAAGAAAATGACAAGCGAAATGCTCAAAACTTTGCCGACTTCTTTGCTTTGGGCTATAACTTGTTCAATGGTAACGACTCTTTTCCTTCTTTGTCGTTGCCTTCCACTTCTTCCTCCTTGCCTTTGCCTTCCTCTTCGTCTCCTTCCTTGGTCTCTCCTCTTCCTTCTGTTGCTCCCAATTACTCTATGAGTCGAAGCATCGTGACCATTTTTGATGTTGGTCTTGGAAACGGGTCTTCCGTAAAACGTTTAAAGGAACAGTTTGGCACCGGTTGACGCAAGGACAAAAAAGACTCTCGCTTCTTCAGTCGAAGAAAAGAGATTTATACCATGATCGAAAATAAGGCTGAAGAAGAAATCATATCGTTCACAGAAGCAGCAAGAAAACTTGAAGAAACCCGTGCTCGCTTGAACCTTAGTACTAATACACTAGCCGCCCTACTCGCTACGCTCGCTTTACGATCGTCGTCGCCTCACGGCTATGACCCTGACAAACCCCCAATCCCCTCCCTCCTTTATGAAATTTTAAGACCATTGAGAATAAATTATGTTTTTATGAGAAATTTCTAATTGGATAGTCAAAAAATATTAAAATAAGGTTGAATGCGCTTTAGCGAAGTAAGATTTCAGGATAAACTATGTTTTCAGTATGTGTTAATTTTGCACCGTTTCTTTTGTCAAGCAAAACAGAAAGGCCGGATGCAGATGTTACTCTCGATAAAGCAACATATAGCTGACCATGCGTGAAAACAGGTGAGCGAAGATCTATTCCAACAATTTTGAGGGATTGCCCTTGTGACTTGTTGATAGTCATTGCGAAGGAGGGTCTTACAGGGAACTGCTTTCTTGTTAAAGTGAATGGGTATTCATTTTCAAGGGTAAAAAGAGTAAAGCGTGGAATTACTTCAACACGGCCATCAACACCTGGTAGTTTTACTTTCAGAAGATACTCACCAATGCTCAAAACAGTTACTCGAGTACCATTGCATAGACCTTTTTCAGCACTGATATATCTTAGTATCATGACAGGCATTCCAACTTTCAGTTCGAGCACAGAAGGAGGAAGTCCAGAAGGATTTAAACTCTGAAGATATTCAGCTGGCATTTGACGGTCTTCTGCTCCAGTGGAGTCTTCTTGTGAGATACGATCAACAGCAAACAACAGAACCTTGTCACCAGGCATTTGATCTAATACATATCTATTGATCTCATCTACCATGTCATTTCTAGGTGCAATGATAGCTCTTTTTTGAAAAAAAGTAGGATCTAAGGTTTGATCCATAGCCTCCTTAGGATAGATGGAATCAGCGAACTCAGGAAGGGAGTGACACTGCAAAATATATTGTAGTAAGGATATTCTTCCATTTAGTAAAGAGTTGCAAGACAAATTACTAATCCATTGAGAAAATGCTTGATCAATAGGGCTACTACCTGATAGGCGCATGTTTTCTGTAAGCTTGAGTTTCTTGAGATTAGGCCAAATTTCTAACGACTTTGCTAATGAAGCCTCAACGATATGGTGACGTTGACCATGCTTTACAACAGGTTCAATTTGAGCAAAATCGCCCCCCCCCAAAACAACAGGAATACCACCAAACAGCGAATCAGAGTTCGAGCAAATGTCTTGTAGGGTTCTACTGACTGCTTCAAAACAGTATCTATGCTGCATAGGGACTTCGTCCCAGATTATCAAGCTACATTGTCTTAACATACCAGTAAGGTCACTATTTTTTCTGATTGCACAGACAGAATTGGGAAAGATATTCAAGGGGATCTTAAATCGAGAATGTGATGTACGACCACCAGGAAGCAAAAGAGAGGCAATACCAGATGAGGCAACGCAGACAACAACTTTTCCTTGACGTCTGAAATAATGGCATAGGATATTATAGACGAAAGTCTTACCCGTGCCAGCTGGACCTTGAAGAAAGAAGTGCGCAGTGGAAGAATTGGTCGATATGCTATCAGTTATCTCATCAAATGCAGCTCTTTGTCCAACATTCATCATGGCTATCTTCTGTTGGTAGTTCTGCTCTTCAATATCTCTGTCATAACCAATTTCAGCTTGAAGAATTGGATTACTGCCAATCTCACCCATTCGTTCAAGCAGATGTCTCCAATTAAACATTGGTAGAGGCATACCAAAGCAAGAAAGAGTCTTACCAGCATCTGTGAGAGCCTGCTCAAGCAGATATAGGCCGTAGTCTAATTTTGGCAAGTCTTGATAAAAAGCATGTGATACATCAAGATTACTCAACTGAACATCAAGACCAAGTCGTGCCATACGAACATCCAAATCATCACAAATGTTCAAGCAGAATCTATCCCAAAGGGCTCTTGGTTGATTCAATTCCTGAAATAGAAGCGCAGACACAAAAAGGGAACGCAAACTTGAACCAGAAACAAATTCAATAGCTTCTGAAAAGCATTTAAACCATTCTTGGTCATCTTCAATCAAGTGCAGTACTTGACATGCCTCACAGAACGTAGAATAAACTACACCGTTGACGGTTCTCAGATCTTGAAAAGAAGTGGGACCTCGAACAACGGTGAGCAATAGACGCAAGAAAAATCTTTCGCCTGCAGTAGGCGTACAGTAGTATATTCTACCAACAGAGAATCCCTTTTTACGGATCTGCCATTTCCTTTCTTGCGCTTTCCATGTAAAGTACGAAGGAAATTCTTGATAGAGATATCGGCGACCATCTTCATTTGTCAAGTTGTACTTGAAGAAACCCATCAAAGTAGAACACGTGTTGTCGAGCACTCCTTGAATTTCTTCAGCACTGGACTCAGGATCGAAGTATACAGGCTGTTCATTTTCAAGATGAATGGCAAGTGAAGTGACTGAAGGATCTTCTTCATGCATCGAGTATTCGAAGAGACGCCATACAGCTTCAGTAGGGCCAATGTATCTGCTTGCGAGATATCTTTCAATCTCGTCATTTTCATTTTTCAAGTGTACAGTAGTACGGTCAAGGCCTTTATAAACATACTTGTTTATATACTTGATTGCATCAACACTACCTCACAGCTCTACATTGATGTGCGCCTTATATTTCTTGGTCAAAAAAGGATTGTAAGGTACAACATGCTGGTTAGTCAGATACACAGACTTCATCTCGCTGGTATCTTTGTCTCTAATTTGTACACGATGAGACCTCCCATCCATTCGTCTGTGATACAAAGGGTATGTATTAGGCATGACGACAGTGGTTGATTGGAAGGGCTTGGGGAACTTTTTAGTGCACTTCAAGACACCGTATGCATCAGGAACCATACACGGACACTTGGGATTGATGTTTCCACAAGGACCATGCATCATCTGTCCAGAAACTAACTCCAAGAGCTCGTGATCTTCCTCTGAAGGCAACTCAGCGCAAATCACTTCGTCAATCTTCTCAGGATCACGAAAAGTTGCATCTTCACCTTCGAGAAATAGCAACAGATGGCAATGAGGCAAACCTCTTTTTTGATATTTAGTGGTTCGAATTAAGCCCTTATAGTTGCCAAAGATTTTCTTTTTCTTAAGATCATGAATGAACTCACGTAGCTTAAGATTGAAGACCCGAGCAATCAAATCTGGACGATCTGCTGCAGTCTGAATGGGTCTTTGATTGCTTGGATTCTTGATAAGCTCATTAGTGATTTCTTCCCATTTTGGATTTGCTGTGAACGTGATGAAGAAGGTGGGTTTACCAAAATGTCTTACTAAAGCCATGGAGTCTTGGTAAATTTTGGCCATAAATCTTGGACCACCTGTGTAACTACTTGGCAAGACGAGCTTTGTGCCAATTGAGCTCAAATCTCTGTTGTCGTGGGCCAAAGCATTAGTCAGGCCGTTATACACATCTGCCCGCAAACTGCTTTGGTTATATCTGATCCATTCAAGCTTATTCTGATCACAGATTGCCCAAGCATCAACAATATACTGTTAGTACAACTTTTTAGAAAGAAAAAGAGTAGGAAACTCATTTGCTCTAGTGTGAAGTCTGAAGCGATAATAAGCTCTTTGAGGGAGTCTGTCTCTCTGACGCTCAACTACAGCAACACTGTTAGGACGACTGACAGAAGTAAGTCTCAATCCCCAATGCCATCCATAATCACCACGCGGAAAGAGCAAACATAATGTAAAGGCATATATGCTGTATGCGTTTGGTTGATTCGCATGAAATTGCTACTGTTGTTCTCATCATGGTGACGATAAGTGATTCTAATGTCTCTGAAGCTGGATCCAGCAAACTCAGTGGGAATTACAGCTGCTATCTCGCTTGTAGTAGGTAAGTTTTCCGTTCTTCTATCATTTCCTTTAACTAATTCCATAGTCATTTGAGGACTGAGTCTAACGTGGAATGGAATTGGCTCCTCTTCACTCAACGTCTGTCTCTCGTATTCATCCTTCAAAATCTCATGCGCATGCTTGTAAATACTGATGAAAGGATTGACATTCTCAGCATGAAGCATGCGAGTGAGCTGCTCAATCAAATCAACGTTTAGGTCAGGATTGTTGACGGCTCTGTTGCTAACACCGAAAGCAGGATCGTAGATATATAGCTGTGCATATGAAGGGACATCACCTCTGTTGTTGGAAGCATTCAGCGGAACAACATGGTTCACAGGTCCCTGCAAATGATACAGCTCACCATGTATCATAAATGAAGAAGGGCCAGAACCAGATCGACCTGTTGTATTCACAGTATTGCAGCCAACCGAGGTAAAAGCAAAAGCCATGTTGAATTGCCTGATATTTTTTAAGAAGTGAGTAGATAACTCATGGTTACCAACAAACAAATCTTTTAAAAGCTGAGGTGGTTCTCTCAAGGTATCCAACTTAACAGCACCGTGCTTGCAACAGGACTCCCAACCCCAAGTAGAAATAGGAACATTAGTTGGCTTTTCGGCTGTCCAATGGAAAGCACCGCAATGTGGGCACACCTTGTCTATACGGCCAGGCGTCCAAGAGCTAAATCTATTCAATTCAGAGATATAAGCCATGGGTTTTCTGGCTACAGAAGCTCTTGTGTTTCGAGTGCGATGAGTGTTCGTTTGACGTGCCTATTATATAAATCAGAGAAAAAGTTTTAATTCATAGGTTTCAAGTAATTACACGACAGCTTTCGCAGGTTCTGAAGCGACCGGGATTAGGCATGTGAGTTCTACAACCACTACAATGGCGAGGTTCATTGGATTCAGGCATAGTAATGATGAAAGTAATAAATGGGAAAAATGGACAAGGAAACGTGTATTAAGTCCGTTGATGGGCGCTTTCGCAAATTACGTGACTTGTTTCGTGATTCTTAGTTTTAATTAAATTTTATTTACCAAATGGATAAAATATACAGGTTAATATAGAATAAATGATAATAATAGAGTAGTAACACTGACCAAAATATTGGTAAGGAGATATGAAATATTGATAGAATATAAAATATAGTGAAATGGACAAAATTATAAAAGAAGAAAAATGGTGAAATAAGGAAAACTATTGGAAAGTGGTTTTTATATGTCTTGATGATTGTAACCTGATACAGATCACAACACCAGAACACATAAAACCCAAAAGAGTCGTCAAAAGCAAATTTGGTCAAATTTAACTCAGCTCAGAACAGACTACTTAAATATCGTATTGATAATGCATGTTATAAAATAAAATATTGATACTGATACTGGCTTCGCGTGAGGGGGAGGGACGACCCTCCCCTTGAACCCCTCCCGGCTGGCTTAAAGCTCATTATTTGTATTTTCCTGTCAGGTTCTAAGTTTCAGTACATTTATTTTATTTTTATGTGATAATTATGTGACGGAGTCAACGTGACGGTTTTAGTACTTTCAGAATATTGGCAATATATGCCCGTCAGGATCAACATGGCTATCAATATATAACACACTTATACATCTTCCTTTCTTATCATCATATCCGAGTTTTCTAGTATAAATATCCCCATCTTCAACATCAAATAAAGGACATTCAGTTTCTATCAATTAATCATTTTTCTCTTTATTATACTTTCTAACTCAGTTTTCAGTCACAGTCGTAACAAATTAGCAGTCACCAAAATTGGAAAAGAGGGGAAAAAATGTTTTATTTCTCTTGTTTTGTCGTGTAATATCACGTGATATGACGCGACACGACACGACACGACACGACAAATTTTTGCGGACAAATGTAAAAGGGGTTCTCTTACTGAGAAAACGCCTTTACAAAGTTGGCGGATTATAGCAGCTATCTGTGTAGCACAAACATCAAACGTATGGTGATTATATAAGTAAGCATGAATGTATTACATGGTCTGGTCTAGGCGGGAAGGAAAACAAAAGATTATGCAAAGAAGGTGATGATAGCAAGAGATATTCAAATATAAAGGTGTTTGTATGATGCTCATTCTCGCAATCCGCAAATGGACAAGGCCTCCAGATATTTATGTGGAAGTTTATACTGTCCTGCACATTGCCCAAAATGAAACGTTTATCTTTTTGCTTTCGGAGTTCTTAGTCCGTGTATTTTGTCCGTGTACCAAGAATCAACCCAGTAAAATGCCATTTATCTCTCTCATGCACGCATTAAGCCAAAGTAAGTCTGTAGATATGTATTTACTTGGAAACTAAATCGCCATGAAATTAAAAATAGTAATCGAGCAATATTTTACAAACAACAACAACTCATTAGAAGACTGTTTACGAGACAAGCAAACAGAGATCTGCCAGCTTTCATTTACTGATCGCAAGTCATTGGAACTACAGATACAAACAAGCTGGAAGCAAACGTGTCTATCTCTAAATAAAACAATAGTATGTGACGCGCATGCGAATTTCACATATCATTTTTCATTAATATGTTGCTTAGAAAAAGGGTGACTGGAAGAAGCAAGTAACGCTTATTAGAAGACAACAAAAGCCTGCTGTAAGGACGAAAGAAAGATTCAAGCACAAACACTAATTTCTTTTTACACTGAAAATTCAAATGTAGGGGGCTGCCGATACTTATGTTGGAACTAGTTCCACTACACCTCTTCCTGCTCCTAGTGAGCCTTCCCCTTTCTCTGGTACTTCTGCCATAACCTCGTTTCCTTCTGCCTTGATGACCATCTTTGACTCACGAATTAGCCAAATCAGCCAAATAGTGATACCCGAATGGGATGACTCATGGCTAATCGATGGCATAGAAGTGATGGCACCTTTCAAGCTATTTCAGAAAGAGTGTTTCAAAGAAATCGAAAATGCCTGCTTTGAAGAACATGACTTCCAGAAACTCCTGTCTTTGTCGCACATTATGCTAATCAAGCCATCTGGTGGTACTCAGTTCTTAAATGAAACTCATGCCAATCAGATCTATCAAAGACTGATGAATGACCTGCTTGCTGATCTCCCACCAATCCCAGACAACTTGATGAATAGCCTGTTTACTTCTTTCTTGACATTTAGCCAGGATAATAATAGATGGGCTTTTATTGGGCGACTTGCTTCGGAGGCCGAAAAAAACAGCAACAACAAATATGTTAGCTGTTTAATTGAAATGCTTGTCAGTTTGGTGTTTGAAGTAAATCAGCACAATGTCAATAAGTCTGAGTTTCATGTTCAATGCGGCTTCATTCACCCAGTTGTAAGAAGCATCTGCAAACAGAGCGATGATGTTGTTGCACACTCAAGCAACAAGCTGGCTATGGATGACCAAGAAGCAAGCAGTTCAAGAGTCAGACCTGACTATAGAGTTGACATGTATGGCACAACTTGTTCAATAGTTTCTACTAACATGTACGGTGAAGTCAAACCAAAAAATACCAAGCCAATTGAAGTCTTAAATGACTTTCATAAGATTGCGATTTTTGGTAAGGTTGGCTTGAAACACTCAAGCACAGGTGCTGGGATGACATTTCGGTCGGTAGACAACCATGTCTTCTTTTACTTGAACTACCGTGCAGCGAATTATGGCTTTGTCTGTCTGTATCTTGGAGACTTCGAAATACCCACAACAAAGGGCACCCTGATGTCAATCCTTGGCTCTTTGCCATTGATATATAAGCTGGCATACATATATGATTGCACTTGTCTTAAGAGAGCTCAAGCAATACCCCATCAAAACAACTTCAGTAGCCATACAACTACATTGAGTTGTAGTCTGGGGGAAAGCCTCATAAGCAATAAAGAGAGTAAGAAGAGACGCTCCGCTTGTCTCTAAGTTTTTTCTTCTTTAGTCTGTTTTATTTTATGTCAGAATTCGATCTAAGTTCGACCCAGGTTTTTTTTTTGTCGTTTTGAGAGTTTGAGCGGCCTAAATCTAAGAAAAAGACAACAACTTGCTTGATCGTTCAAGGTCATAGGCTTTTACACCTTGTAGTCAATTGAGTCTGTTTCAAGGCCATAACACAAATTTGTGATATTCTTGATATAATTGATAGCAAGTATAAGTCAATCAGACCGAAAATAAGATAAGAATATAGTGCTTCTGAATGAGAAATCCTCACTCTCTCTCTTTTTTTAAGGCGTTTTCTCAGTAGGAGAAGCCCTATTTCTTTTGTCCGAAAAACTTCTGTCACGTCATGTCATGTCACCGCACATTAATATACAGTGTTTGGCTTGACTTGACCCAGGTTGACTTAACCCAACTAAAATTTGCAACTGCATAGATCAGTCTATCATATCTTAATTTCATTTGAATTTAAAAAGCTCGGATTGACTTGTCTTGGCTTGAGTTTGCTTGACTTTACTTGGTTTACCATAATGACATGACATGACATGACAAAAAAGAGTAATACTTGGCGCACTCACTTTTCACACTCACTCTTAAATACACCCCACTTTCCACACTCACTTTTTTTGAGTTACACTTATTTTCTCTCTCCACCCCCCCAATTTTATATTAAAGAAGCGATGAGTGCTTTTAAGGAAATGCAAAGTTCAGCTATTTGACGATATTAGTCTTAAAGATTAGTGATTGGTGAATAACAAACATGATTTGGTTTTTCAGATACAAGATAAAAAAAGGATTCAAAGATATAAAGAGAAAAAGAATATAATCTGCGTATTTATAATTTTAAAAGTATATGTTGGGGAAAGGAGTAGAATGAACATTATGTAGCATCTAAATCAATTCAAATCTTAAGAAGTGAGGAAATAGATCAATCATTGTTGAACACATCTATTCGGTTTTGTTTAGAGTGATTTAATCTTGCAGTATTAATACAAACATACCTGAATCTTTTGGCAACTGTTGTGCAAAAACCAGATAGTAATTCCAAACAGTTTTCTTGATGTTGGCTTCTTTCTTGAGATTCTTAGCTGCAAATTCGTATGAATGATCCGGTAATGGACAAGGCAGCTTTTTGGATCGTCTAAGACCCAATGTAACCCAATGGTTTTGATTGACTCTCTGCAGCAACAGTGGTTGAGGACGCTTCTTCTTTATTTCTGCATCCGTGTATTCTGTAAGAAGAGGAATATATGATACTCCTCTAGTGTTTTGATACTCCTTCTCACTGTAAAAAGTAATCGGAGCCACTTTTGTATATAATGTGCCATCTTTCATGCACTTCAGACAGAGGAACACATCCTTCAAGCTTAACTATCTTGACTAGTGTGTGCTTACAAGGAAGCCTAAGACAAAGTCTTGTGAAGCAGGAGCATTCATATTCTAGTTTGCCTTCTTCGTCCAAAGCCAAGCCTTTGATCAATTGATTCTTAATTTTGATCAATGCAAAAGCAGTAATTCTTTTGACCAACGGTTGAAGGAAATCGTACAAAAGAATTAAATAATTTTTTGAATTTCCGATCTAATCATCATCATGGCCATTCATCCTTTCCCTTCATGACATTACATAAATGAGCATTGAGCAACCAAACTTTAATAGCAAAATGGAGAAAAACCGTGCTGAATTAGTTTGAGTGGTTTTTGGAGCAAAAATATAAAAGTTTATTTAAGGAAAGAGGGCGCTAATAGTGGGTAGGTCCACCTTTATTACGACACACCTCCTCCATTCTTTGTGGCATATTTTCGATGAGTTTGTTCCATTGAGCTGGAGCAAGCTCATCCCACACTTTCTTTATGTTCTTCAGGCGAAGAAAAGCGACCTTTTCTTTGACGGTGCTTGTGCACAGCCCTCTTCATTTTAACCCAAAGATTTTCAATGGGGTTTAAATCAGGTGATTGAGCAGGCCAAGGCAAAAGCTCAATACCATGATTCTTTTTCCATTTTTTGGCAGCACAGGACCGGTGAACTGGTGCTCCATCTTCCATCAACACCACATCTTGACGATTGTCAATGAATCCGCTGAGGGCACCCTCATACACTGAGGACACAAAGCCCCTTCCCTTCCTTTCCTCTTCACCCAAGAAAGCCAACTCAGATTTACAGCCATGTTGAATGACTCCCCAAACCATGGTACTAGTCCTGCCACTTCTAAATGATGGCGCCAGGCAGTCCTGATGGTATTTTTCATCTTCTCTGCGCCAGACAAGAATAGCCCGTGAGCTCTTACCATTCTCAAAAGGGCTTCCGTCAGTGAAAATGACTCTTTTCCAGTCATCTACTTTCCAACTTCGATACTTCTTGGCAAATGCATATCTCAGTAGCCTGTGTGTTGTGTTCAAGAAGGGCTTCTTGGCAGCTACACGGCATCTGTACTCCATGAGATGCAATGCTCAACGAACAGTATTCTCACAAACATTTTGAGGAACCAAGGCAGTCAACTCGGCCAAAGTAAGCCTTCTACCGCGTTTTATTGCTCTAACTAAGGCTCTACGACTACGATCGCTCAACTTTGGGGTTATTCCTAAGCCTGGGCTTCGAGCAACAGAACCTCTTTGCTTAAACTTTCTAACGATCGTATACACCGCTTGTGGTTTGATTCCGAATCTTCTCGAAATTTCAGCAGGTCTCATGCCGGAATTTTGAAGGTTGATAATCATTTGCTTTTCTTCTTCAGTTAAGTGTATTCTGGTGCTCATGTTCAATTTAAAAAGTGTTCGAAAGAAGTGTTGTATCATCATGTTGAAATACCATGGTCGGAAATTCAAAAATTATTTAATTTTTTTGTGGGCCACTGTATAAATGATATCAGATACACCTTCTGCTTCTTGTGCAATAGGTCTTGACAAGTTGTTATTCACTCTACAGTCTATTACTCCTCCTGCTTTGCTGAACCCTATGTTGTTTAGGAAACAATCGGTCTTTAGTCAAACAAGCCATGTTCCAAAAACAAAAGAGAGGAGAAAAAACAAGGTAAGTCATATTCCAGAGATTTTAACCACGATAAACGCAGACAAAGGAGAGATGACTATGTAAAGGTTCTCTTAAGATTTTAACCACGATAAACGCAGACAAAAGAGAGGAGAAAAAACAAGGTAAGTCATATTCCAGAGATTTTAACCACGATAAACGCAGACAAAGGAGAGATGACTATGTAAAGGTTCTCTTAAGATTTTAACCACGATAAACGCAGACAAAAGAGAGGAGAAAAAACAAGGTAAGTCATATTCCAGAGACAAAGGAGAGATGGCTATGTAAGGTTCTCTTAAGATCTTAACCAGAAATTGGTTAGGTGGCTTAGAAGTTGACGTGTCTAAATATTTTCTAATTGTTGGTCGTACCTACAACAATCTCAGTTCTTTTTTTTTGTGTAGAATTAACCAGGTTGCCTTCGCTTCGACTCCAAATGTGGTATTAGCTCTCCGAGCCACGCTTTTATTTTCAGTGATTGTATTTTTTTAAGTTTTTCTCTTTATATCTTTCTAATCCAAGTATAGTCATAAATTATTTCAATAAATTAAATGGGGGCGGGTTATTTGCCAAACTTCTTTAGATATTTCAGCCATGGGTGGGACCATACCACATCTTTCGTCTTTGCTTCGGCAACCTGGTTATTGGTCACTTTTGTGAGCTCCATTTGGACAATTTTTCGAGCTTCATTTAACCGATACTATTTGGTCATTTTTGATTAGACACTTTACAACATGGAATTTTTTTATGAAGACGACACTGGAGACATTTTCATTGAAAGAGGGCAAGAAGTAACTACTTTCACTGAAGAAAAATCATTTCGGTTAAGAAATTTAACTGATCTTTAAAAATGCATCAAAAAGAAGACATGAATGGCACCATCATGGAAGAGGTTGCTACCAAGAAAGAAAAATCGCATCAATACAATGTCTACACTTTAGAAGCTCGTAAACGGTGTTTTTGTTACTTGAAGGAAAAGCTAATGAAGCCCAGAGAAGCAGCTCAAGCAGCAAATGTTAATTATGACACTGCTCGCAAGTGGAAAAAGACATACGAAGAGGACCCAGATAGAAGGATTCCTACGAAAAAGACAAATATTGGCTCTAGTAGGCCTATCAGCCAGCTTGGTGAGGATCATAAGCGTCATTTGATCAATTTTTTCGATGAGGATGCTTCTGCGACTATTCAGGATCCAGTAGATGATTTGACATCAAGTTTTGCTGGGTCAAAAATCAAGAAATCCAGAGTAGCTGAATTCATGAAGGAAGAATGCAACCCAAGTATCAAGGTTGTAACACGCCATCCTGCTGCTCTTAACAGAGAAGGAAATCTTCAGGCACGGGTTGACTGGGTCAACTAATAGACTCAGAACGGAATGAGTCTGGCTTCGATGTAAACATGCGTCGCAGTCGAGGTTGGTCCGCGCAAGGAACAAAAGCCATTGTTGTAACACCTTCAACAGAGGGTACTTCGCATACTGTGATTGAAGCAATTTCAGCTATTGGTGTTGTCAATTTGAGTTTGAGAGAGGCAGGAAATAGGAAGAAAAGATGAGTAGTGGGAGCTACAAAAAGAAAGGCACCTGAAGATAGATTGTCCGTCCCCAAAGGTACTACAGGCGGCCACTTTCTTCAATTTCTGAATGATACGATGGATATTATGGATGAGTATCCTGAAATGAAGGGGTACTTTGTTATTGTGGATAATGCTCCAGTCCATATGCCTAAGATCATTGACCCAGTCATTATAAGAAGAGGCTATACACCCGTTTATCTTCCTCCCTACTCGCCTGAACTTAATCCAATTGAGCAGTTTTGGGCTGTTGTAAAGGCGAAAGTCAAACGGAACAAGCTTACAGATTCAGAAACGCTTTTTTCACGTACCACTGAAGCTGCTGAATCTGTACCTGTTGAGCATCTAAAAGGCTTCATTCAACATTCCGTAAATCAGTTTCAAAACTGTCTCAATAAGGTTCGTATGTAAACATTGAATAGTAATGTAAAAGATAACCTTTTTTTTTTTTTTTCAAAAAATCAACCAAACGAAGTTCGAAAAATTGTCCAAATGAAGCTCAAAAAGCGACCAATTGAACTTCAAATTTATGGGCAATTGGGGCTTAAAAGAGTGACCAATTGAATTCTAAAATCCTACCAATTTTCTCACAAAAGTGTCCAAATGAGGGTGGACGCTGTATTTGTTGGTAGATGATAAACTATTAACCGACCATGATATTGTGAGGACTCATTGACACTTTAAAGAGTTCATTTCTACTACCAAATAAAAGATATAAAAGAAAGACATGGTATTGTTAAGTGTTTATTATACACTGTCAACATACACCACTTTTATATACAATAACAATGAAAGAGCTATTCTTAAGCAACAACTTCTTTGTAATTCAATTGACACTATATCTCTTTTAAGTGACCAGAAATCAGGATGAAATCTTTATACTGAGTTCATCCAAACTGATTTGTTTCCTGGCCAAGGAAAAAACAAGTTCAGAAAGACACACCTTCTTCAAACTGGTCGTGCAAATAGTCTTTTGTTGTAACTAACTTTTTTTTTTTGTCTTGAACGCCAATTCTTTTCTTGTTGTCTTGGTCCACTAAACACCTTTTTCGTCCCTTCCCTCCCCTTAAGTGAAAACCAATCATTCAGAAAAAAAAAAGGCATGTTTTGTTTAACGATAAACTCATCGTACTAGAATCAAAAGAAAATAAAAAAATAAAGCTAATCTGAGTCTAACTTTCTTTTAATAAAGTAAATTTCAAAGTCCGTTGATTTGTTTGATTCATTCGCATTAGATCAAACAGGCTATTGTCTTGTTTGCAAGTCAAAAGATAACTGGAATTAAGAAATGGCAAGACATCTCTCTATTATCTGCTCTAAAAGATATCACGTGATAGTGTCTATCATCCATACTTGCTTGATTAAGCACATTTGTCTCTTATAGCTTGAATATTGTACCTGTTTGTTAAAAAATAATAGTCATGGCAAATGAAGGCACAATAGGTTTGTATCACAAGCGAAATTAAGAAATCCCGCTTAAAGAACCCTAGAGCCAATGGTATTACATATCTTTAATAACCCTAGCTGACTCCTTGACTTTCTCTCTTTCTTTTTTCTTGGTCAAGATAGTGTTACATTAGAAAAAGCTACTTTAGTATTTATTTTCCCTTTTATTTTCTTTCATTTTTTTATCTCTTTTTCTTTCATTCCTTTCTCTTCATAGCCTATGAAATCAATTCATTTGGGCTTGATTGCTCTATTCTTTGCATGTGTGCTTGTGCAAGATGTAAATGCACAGTTCCTTTGCCATCTATTTGGTACATGTAGCTCAAGCACAGCATCTCCAGAGTCAACAGCAACATCATCCATAGTCGATTCAAACACTTTGCCTGGTCCAACTTCAGTCACAAAGGAACCCAAGAATGATCCTACATCCAATTCAGCCGTCAATCCTCCAGAAAAATCCAGTGAAGTTGCTCCATCCAGTGCCTTGCCTGATCCTACCACAACTACTTCACCACCACCACCATCGTCATCATCATCTTCTCACACTACGACCACCACCATTCCCTCTTCCTCTTCTTCTTCTACAGTCAAGTCCAGTGCTACACCTACCTCACGGAACTCAGCAAGTAGCAAGGGCTCTTCTGTTCAACCATCCAGTACAACCAACTCAGACAGCTCAAGTGTCACTGCCAGCACAAGTCTACCTTCATCCTCACCTTCTACCTTGAGTGAAGAATCAAGCAAAGGTAGTTCAAAGACCCCTATTATCATTGGTGTTATCTGTGGTATCATTGCCCTGGTGGCTGCAGGTTTTGCTTATGCCTTTTTTGCGAGATCAAAGAGAAGAAGAGAACGTAATCAGAGACTCAACAGTACAGTGGGTCATGATCCCAATACAGGTTATCCTGATCCTTCAGATGGGTATCATAAAGATGCCTCTGGTTTAGCTGCCTCTGCTGTTGCTGGAGGTGTAGTTGGAGGTGTAGTTGGAGGTGTTGCTGCTGGACATATGAACCAGAATAATCAGTATGAAATGACCGAGTCTCAAGCATACAACAACAATAATAATAATGGAATGGTGTCACCTCAACCTCCTTTGCCTAGTGTTGTAAACCATGCTAGCAATGATCCTTATTACACATCTCCACAGATGGCTTATGCATCCAATCCTCATGATGGTTACTATAACAACCAACCTTACTATGATGGAAACATGGGATATCAACAGCAACAACAGTATTATGATCCTCAACAGCAGTATTATGATCCTCAACAACAACATTACGATCCCCAGCAACAACATTATGATCCCCAGCAACAACATTATGATCCTCAACAGCAACAACATTACGATCCTCAGCAACAACAGCATTATGATCCATATAATGCACCTGGTATGGTGGCTGCTCCATTACCCTATACTGCCCCAATGCATTATGAGCAGCCTGGTAACCAGACGTATGCTGGATCAACAACTCCAACAACCGCTACAACAGTCTATCCTGCTACTCAAACCTATAAAGAAGAAGTCATTCATAAACCAGAAGCCAAATAAACGAGGCAATAGAAACCAAACAAGAACATACACTCATACATACATTGTATTTACCATATCCATATACATACCGATACACATAATATAAATAAATAAATATATATATTTTATACTACAAGTTCCCCCCTTTTTTTTTCTCTCTGTCTTATTGAATAGAATCTTTTAGTCTCTATTTCATGTTGCACATCACTTTATACAACTTGATATCAAAAAAGCATGAATTCTCCCTCCCTCCTTGTTGTTGTGATAGTATAGGCATAACGCTTATTGACACACACACACACACACACATTCAGAATATGACTTGATTTAATCATTTAAATTTACATAATAACACATTGATCATTGGCCATCCTATCAGTAATACGATCAAGCCAAGAAAGATCGCCTGTGCCTTTACCAAACTCGACATAAAGACAACCAGGATTAGGAATGTTTGGCTGACAGCTGACATTGTATTTCTTGACAAGTTCAATAATAGCAGGCTTCAGTTTGGCAATCTGATTAGGACTATGTAATCCCTTGCCTACGATAATCACAAGATGTTCTTCGCCTGCTTGTTGACAGTGACGAATGGCTTCTTCTACCTTTTCAGAGGCTTCCTTGACAAACAATCCATGTAAATCAATCTCATTTCTAGCTCTACCTTGATTTTTCACTACAAAAGCAAGCTATTTAGAGAGAAGGTAAATGAGTCGGATGGACAATTTTACCTCCATAAATATAATCAGCAGCCTGTTGATTGTATTGTTTCATTAGGTGATCATGGTGATGTCCCTTGTTGGATAATTCCTTGGCTATTCGGACCCTTTAATTTAGTACTGTGTAAATCATTCTTTTTTTTTTTTTTACCTTCAGCACCATCACCGGATTGGTAAGCTTCTTGACTTCTAGCATAAAAATCGTTTCTCTTTTGTGCTTCATCACGAGCCAAGTTACGGAGTCGTGTATATTCGTCATCGTCATCTACGTCTGCAGATGGGTGATAGTGATGGGAAGACTGATGACTCTGGTGCTGGTAATGGCTCTGTTGTTGATAATGATGCTCGGTTTGCTGTTGGTGTTCATTCTGTTGTTGATGTTCATTCTGTTGTTGATGTTTTTTGATTTGCTTGTAGATATTGATTCCCTCTTTAGCAACATGAACTGCCTTGTCAATAGACTGGGAATTACCCATACTAATTTTTTTTTAAATAAAAAGAAAAGGGAAAAATAGAGCTTATTTGCTCTTTTTTTTTTTATATATAATTAAGCGTGATTTGACAGACAATGAAAAACAGTGAAAAAGAGAAAATTCCCCCCTTTTTTTCTTTCTTTAACATGTGTTGATTATTCTGTCAAATTCTCAAGTAAGAAACACTTGCTTGATTCAAGAAATCATCCTCTGTCCCTGGTTGCCATAACAACAAATGAAGAATGATTTTTTTTCTTTCTTAGCTGACTCTTAAAAAAAAAGAGCAGAAACTTGACCAATGTTTCACCTTTTACCTATTTGGGAACTTTGTCCACGAACTGTGGCGGGAGAATGAGCAAGATAACACATTTTGAGATATTCCTTTAAGACTCTTGAAGAGTTTCATAGAATTGCTCTCGGATATTGAAAGACTTTTATTCAAGAGAATTTTCTCGGGAAGAATAACAGTGTTGATTCGTTGCCATGTTGAGTCTAATGACTGGGAATAGTGATATTCAAGCAGTAGTTTGAGAAAGACTGTTTGAGTGTAAGCTATTCGAAAGAGAGGTTATTTAGACGCGATTTCTTTTTCTCTTGGAGACAGCAGTAATGTGATCATTTTTTTTTAAAATACTTGTGAGCAAGTAACGAGACATAGTCTTTGTTTACACCCCCCTCTTTTTCTTTTGTTCTACTTTGAAATTTTATAATGCAAAGTATACAATTCTGAAAAACAAAAGTTTGTATTACCTTAAAAATAGTAATAAAAAAGGTCCGTTTTTATTTGTATTTTCTTATTTCATTTGCATAATCCTTTTTCTCTCTTTTATTGTTTTTTTTTCGATTAAAGAAAGACATGACTTTAGGGATTTTCGATTTAAAGACACAGCTTGTTGTTTATGGTTCTCATCATAACAACAAAATAAATGTAGCCATTCATATGGTATTTGTGCCTCTTATTTTCTGGACTGGTAAAGAGAAGGAAATAAAGAAAAAAAAAAGTGACGAATCTCAAACATTTTATTATAAAAAAAACAATAGCTGCTGTCTTTATGGCTAACACTGGTCCACTTGTCGATTTAAGGAACACATCGCTTGAATTTCTTTCTGTCTTTGGTCCAAATCTATCTTTCTTTGTTGCTCTATTTTTTATCATTTATTATGCTATTCTTGACCCTATAGCAGCTGTAAGTTTATGAATAAGATTGCCAAAGGAAAAAAAAAGACAGCTAAATCACAACAGTCATTGGCCTCTCCTTTGCTTCTGGGTGCTGTTTATTCAGCCACTCAATTCTTGATAAATCATCCTAATGCCAACAAAATTGCTCTCTGGATTCATATTACTTCATGGATATTTCAATTCTTGGGCCACGGTTTAGCCGAAAAGAGAAGTCCTAAATTATTAGATAATCTTGTGCAAGGTAAAAGAAAGCCAAAATAACAATATCACCTTATTGACATTTGAATAATAGCTATTGTATCCGCACCTTATTTTGTATTTTTCGAAGTGCTCTTCTTTTTCGGTTATCGTCCTCAATTGTATAAAGAAGTCATGACTGACATCAACCGAGATGTAGCTGCCTTTAAAGCAAGTAAGTCTATTTCACACCAAAAGAAAGGCAGATAAACTGACAATTGAAACTGGTTTAGAGAGAGCAATGAGAGATGCTACTTCTTACCAATCTATTTCTTCATAAAAAAAAAAAGCAAAAGACATGTTGGTTCACGTGATTTGTTTCGATTTTCAAGTTCGCTGTTTCAATATCTATTCTCAAGTTTTTTTTAAGAGAGAAAGCGTGCATTTATGTATGTTTAAAAAGAACTTGTGTGTTCCATTCTTTGTTTTAGACGTATAAAAAGAAAAAGAGTAGCTATACATAACTATCTATATTATTACACACATTGGCACATATAGAAAACAAGAAAGAGAGTGAGCTTGTGTGAGCGTGTTGTTGTTGTTGTTGTTGTTGTTGTTGTTGTTGTTGTTGTGAGTGAGAGAACGAGTTTGTGTGCGTGTAAGTCTCCTCTTGTAATTATTATGATTATTAATTCTCTCCAAGAAAAAAAAAACTTTGTTTATTAGACAGAATAATAATAATTGTAATATTCCCCCAAAATGTGTCCTTCGCCTTCTTCTTTACCATCGTCGCCTATCGATGTAGAACCCATATCCGAATCAAAAACTATCACTGACCTCAATGCTCAAACTTCACACCAAGCATCCACAACCACATTAACTCAAGGCGATGTCACACGGACCATGGCAGAAGAGGTAACACTTGAAACAACTAAGCCAGACAGACATCTCATACAGTATGAATAGTTGGAAGATCTATTGCAGAGGTTAGATAAAGAAACTAAAATGAAATCGGGCGTAGAGAATATGCTTGAAGTTTATTTCAAGGACAAGAAAAGAACAAAAGATTTAGAATCTCAACTAGAAGGTTATAATGCAGCCATTGACACAACGAAAAAGAAAATAGAGCATATTCGAACTGTAGCTGGTAAAAAAAAAGGAAAACAAAAGGATTTAAGAGTAAATGAATCTGACTCTTCTTTGTGTGTGCTTTTTTTTTTATATAGTGAATTCAGGCACAAACATCATTGAGGTAGCCAAACTATTAAAGGCTTATAAATATACAGGCACAAGTTTTTCAGATGCCATCACACCCACTGCTTTAGCACAGACGAAATCCAAATTACGATCAAGCCATACAAATGCTTCCAGAGGGAAACAAAAGGCAGCCTTAGAAAATGTATCTTATCCAGATGATGGTAAAGAGGATCAAGTTAAATGTCGATACTCCCTTTTTGTTTTATGTCTGAACTCGCATATTTCATTTAGATCAGTGGCCATTGGGTAAACGATTGGAACATATCATTCAGAATCTTGAAGCAGATGACTCTCTTGTCAATAAGCCCAAGGAAATCAAACTAGAGAAATTGGAACTCTTGATTCGTATCTTGAAAAACACGACAGGCATGGACGCCTATACATCAAAAAAGAAATTAGTATCTTGGTAACCTATATCAGAGGGGGGAGTGATATCGGGTTCGCTAACTTTTTTTTTTCATTTTTTTATTTTCTCGGGGTAAGTCTACGACAATGTGTCATTAGTGCACATCGAGAAATTCGGATTATGGGCTTAAGAGCCTTACGCTTATTAGTGGAAGGACCAGAAGATGCCAAGTTAATCATGATGTATCAGTTGGATATCTTTTGTGTGAGGTAAAGAAATGATAGGAAGAAAAAGAAAAGAAAGGAAGTTGATACAAGAAAACAGAGCACTTGCACGGGATCCGGAAGGACATGAACCAGAAAGAGAACAAACGGTGAAATTGATTCGAGCGTTTATTGAATATGGAGGTGTAAAATATATCAATCAGGGAATTGTTCGAGCCATTGTCGCTATGGCAGAACAGCCAGATAATCGACTTCGAAATATCGCATTAGAGACATTGGCTGAATTAAGTAAGTATCAAGAGAAAAAAAAACTCGGGATGATTTGGCTTGAAGAAAATGTTGATCCGGATTTTTTTTTAGCTATTTTGGATGTGGCCTTGGTAGTTAGATCAGGGGGACTACGTGTACTGATTCAGGCATTAATTGATGGACAACATGGTATCTCTGAAGTCTTGATTCAATCTGTCTTGTATGTATTGGACACACCCGATAAAAGACGTTATCTTCGTCCAGGTGTCGAACTAGAGACAATCATTGCACCTTTTACAGAATCCAACAAAGGAACCAATCATGAGGAGAAGATCAAAAACAGTGCGAAAATGGTCATTACCTTGATCAAGAGTTGGGCTGGTATATTCTATATGAGTGCAAACAATATGCGTGCAGCTCGATCTGTAGTACAAGCACTTCGTATGCCTGTTCCTGAAACACAGGTAACCTTTTTATTTGGGACATTTCCAAGAAAAAAAAATTGATCTTGTCTTTAGAGATTGGTATTGGATATGTTTTTTGATGTATTTCGAGTCAAGTTACCTAAAGATTATCATGGGTTTTTATCCGGCAGGCAACATACAGTTCAAATTGCTCCTACCACCAGCACAGACTCTACAAAGACTTCCCTTCGCCCAGGACATACCTCTGTCTTGAACGGAACAGTCATGTCAAATCTCATGGCAGCAGGCGGTATCAGTCCTGATGCCTATGCACGATGTTCACTCAATAAGGGCACCACAACAGCCAGTAATTCAGAGAGACTCAAGATGTTGGATCATCATCTCAGTATCATCATCATCATCTTTATTGAATCGGATATTCTGATGGCATTGATCGATATGGTCAAATCAGACGATATCTACATGTCGCGTAAGGCCACCTTGTTGATTGGTGAAATCCTTCAGCTCTCAACTCGCCTCTTGCCCATCTTGATGGCCATTCAGGTACAATCGTTACCCAAGCTGTTTACCTTGGCATCCAATTTTGAAGACGAACAAGTACGACATAACGCTACAGCTGCATTGGCTCATATCGATAAACTGACACGAGTACGTACACGTTACATCAACAATAATGCCCATGTCTTGAAAGGAGGTGAACGCCTCTTGAACACGACCACACAAGAAAAAGTACATGAAGTCAAGTTGAAGATTGGTTATGCGATTGACGATACACATTTCCGACAACTCTTGATGGACACACAAGTATTGAACACAAAGGATTATACCAAATGGAATTGGGATAGTGTGATCGAGTTACTCCAGGGCCCTCTCCTGAACCCTCGACGACTGGAGGAAGCCATGCGCGGCAAGAAATTCATCAAACGACTCTTGGCCTTCTATCGGCCCTCAAAGCATCAGTTCTCAGACATGAATGCGACCAAAGGAACGATTGCACGTTATGTCAAGACAGGCTGTACCTTGATCTCGACCCTCTTATCCAATCCAGATGGTGTACGATACCTGGCTGAAAACAAACTGTTGCTTGATATTGCCTTTGCCTTTAATGAACTCGATCCCCTCACGATGAATGGCGGGTTTGAGACGGAGCCGATCTTTTCAAAGGAGCGTATGGAAAGTACATTGACCTGTGGTTATTTTGCCTTGCTCGGTACCTTTTCGAAATATAAGGAAGGTGTACGGATCTTGGAGAAGTTCAAGATCTTTAGTTGTTTCTATCAGATATCCGAACTCAAGAACCGAACCGATCTCAAGGTGGCCATGATTACCAATCTGGATTACGCTCTAGATGGTCATCCTCGTGTCTTGTTGTCCAAGATCATGACGTCGGGCTATAATCCGATCCGTCTGTTTGCTACACAACATATTGGTGTGATTATGCGACAATCTGAAGCAGAACATAATGATTGGGTCATTCGATTACTTGTAACTCAACTCTATGATACCCATATGGATGTCTGCCAGACAGCTGTCAATTTGTTGGATGAAGCTTGTGAGAAACAGGCGAATCTAGAGTTACTTGTCAAGTGTAGACCTAGCCTAGGTCATTTAGGCGAAATCGGTCATCCTTTGTTATTACGGTTCTTATCGACCTCTACTGGTTTTCGATATCTTAATGCATTAGGTTATGTTCAAAAGGAAATGGATGAATGGTTTGAAGTAAGCTTCTTTTATTATTATTATTATTTTTGATGATGGTAATGTCTGACTTTCTCTGTTTTTTTTTGTGTGCGGCATAATATAGAGAGGAAATCAACAATATGTAACTCAATTAGAGCTTTCGCTGGCGAGGGCGTTGATCAATACACCCGAAAAGAAGACAGTGAATCCATTTGAAGAACGAGTCGATAGTGAAAATGATTTTGAAGTATTGTAAGTAAAACTTTTCTTGAACTTTCATTGGCTTTCCTTTTGCTTAATCATGTATACACTAGACAACCTGGGGATGGTCTAACACCTCCTCATTTCTATGGTGAACTGACAAAGACAGAAGAAGGATGTAATCTATTACGAGAAAAGGGTCATTTTAGATTATTTGCAGATTATGTTCGAAATTTTCCTCTAGACAAGAACGAGGAAGAGGCCTCTCTCAATCAACTCAAGGCAGTATTATGGGCACTTGGTAATATTGGTGCAACAAGGAATGGTTTGCCTTTCCTGGAAGAAGAGGATATTGTGAAAGATATCGTTAGTATGGCAGAAAGCAGTGAGATCTTATCGCTCAAGGGGACCTGTTTTTTCGTACTTGGCTTGATTGCCAAGACCCAACAAGGTGTTGAGTTGTTGGGGGAGATTGGTTGGGAAAGTGTTGTTTCTGCTAATGGTGAACCGGAAGGTTTATGTGTTCCCTTAAATCTTTCTCGATTTTTAACAGTAAGAATTACAGAAACCAAAAAAAGGAAAATCTTATCTTTTTTTTTTTCATTTAGATTCGGAATTGGAAATATGAAGTCGCATTATCTGCACCACCTCAATTACCAAAGTCAGCTACAGCAGATACAGTAGGCGCAGATATCTTGAAAAATATTGGTGATATGAGCAACCATATTTTAGCCAATGAAGCATCTAAAAACCTCGCTAGGTAAAAAAAAAAAAAAGAAAAAAAAACTTGCCTGGGATATCCTATATAAAATGAACCCATTTTTTTTCCCTTTATTTCATTAGATTGAAACAAGTATACCCAGATGCATTTCAAAGAGTGGATTTATATTATTCTGTGTGCCAATTATTAGGCAGTTATCACTTTAAATCACCTGTGCGCAAATATGTATTAGAGATCTTTGATATGCGTCTCACCAGTCAACTGTTGAAAGAACTAGATGAGATTTCAATCCACATCGCCACTGCTTCTTCTGTTGCCTATACAACCACAGCACCTTTATTGATTCCCCCTTCCTTTCAAAAGATGGCCACTTCTTCTTCCTCTATCATCAATCCAAATGAACATGTACCTCAAGAAAAATTAGAACCAAAATGCAAAACAATAGGCTTTCGTGTGAATTAGGTTTCCGACATCAACACTCATTACTGATGAAATTTACCATCAATCTTTTATTTGATTGGCTTAAACTCATTCAAGCAAAACCTCTTTTTTGATCTTTCATCTTTTTTTTTTTTTGTATATAATTCTCTCAATTAAAAAACACAACTCTTTCTTTCTTTCTTTTTCATTATTAAATCGAAACAAAAAAAAAACTAATGACTGATATGATTGCTTCACCACCTTCTTCTATCATGAGTACTACACCTAGAAGATATCGTTTTGCTACAGAAGTGGTCACTGTCGATAACTCAGACGACCCACATCATGCTGCCTCAGTGCCTATCTATCAAACAGCCACCTTTAAACAAACAGGGGCTACTGCTTCTGGAGAATACGATTATTCGCGTAGTGGTAACCCTACTCGTACTCATGTTGGTAAAATACAAACCAAACAAGACAATCCACAATTTTCTCACTTTTTTTCATATTAGAAAACCATATGGCTAAAATTATGGGTGCCGAAAGAGCACTTGTTGTCACAAGTGGTATGGGTGCATTGGATGTAATTACTCGTCTAGTCCGATCTGGAGAAGAAATCATTGCGGGCGATGACCTGTATGGCGGTACGAACCGTCTCTTGAGCTTCTTGGCCAAATCCCAAAACGTCAAGACACACCATGTGGACACCACCAAATCAGAATCTGTCCTACCTTTCCTCTCTGATAAGACCCGCCTCGTCTTACTCGAGTCACCCACTAACCCTCTCATCAAGATTACCGATATCCCCACGATTTCCAAATACGTGCATGAACGTTGTCCCAATGCCCTGGTGGTGGTCGACAATACCATGATGTCTCCTTATCTTCAGAGACCCTTGGAGTTGGGTGCCGATATCTCGTATCATTCAGGTACCAAATACCTGTCCGGTCACCATGATTTGATGGCTGGTGTCATTGGTGCCAAATCAGCTGCTGTAGGGGATCAACTGTACTATGTGATCAATGCAACCGGTTGTGGTTTGGGTCCCTTTGACTCTTGGTTGTTGTTGCGTGGTGTCAAGACGCTGGCTGTGCGTATGGATAAACAACAGAGCAGTTGTATTCGTATTGCTCAGTTCTTGGAACAACAGGGCTTTAAGGTTCATTTCCCTGGGTTGCGTTCTCATCCTCAATATGAGTTACATGCCTCTATGGCCTCGGGTCCTGGTGCCGTTTTGAGTTTTGAGACAGGCGATATTGGGATCTCGGAACGTATTGTGGAAGGCACCAAGTTATGGAGTATTAGTGTTTCCTTTGGTTGTGTCAATTCATTGATCAGTATGCCCTGTCGTATGTCTCATGCCTCTATTCCCGCTCATATTCGTGCTGAAAGACAGTTGCCTGAAGATTTGATTCGTCTGTGTGTTGGTATTGAAGATGCAGATGATTTGTTGGAAGATTTGCAACAGGCATTGAATATGTCTGGTGCTCTTCTTAAGCAATCATAGATTCTTGTTGTTTTCTTTGTTTATTTTCTCTTTGTACATATCCTTTTCTCTTAAATATATATATTTATACACACACACATAACACACACATATGTATCTATATATAAAAAAAAGAGAGAATATCATTTCTTTTTTGTTGTCATTTTTCCCTTGAAAAAAAAAAGCAGAGCAGAGAGTGAATGGTATAGGGGCAGGGTAAAACCAATATGGCTCTTTTTCTTCAAAATGACATAATTATAGCTGAATGATTTAATTGAAATAATTTTATCTATGTACATGCGTTATTTACAAAACAATAAAGAAATCTACCATTGTGTCTGACGAATAGCTTCAGAAACAGCATTGGCTATCTTTTGATGTGTACCAGTTGTTGGATGTAAATCATCCCACCAGATATAACTAAGAAAAAAAAATTAAAATATGAATTACACTTGTCATTCCAAAAAAGACTGTCCGTTTCCTTACCCATCACAATCAGTTTCTTGATGGCAATGTGTCTTGGTATTAATGGTAATGGTATCCGAGTCAAAAAGACGATAAAACTGTTGATAGGTATTGAAGAATAACATGGTTGCATCTTTATACTGTTGATCCCAAGTGTGCTTTATCTTGATCAATCGATCATTGTAGTCCAACACCAGTTGTTTTAGATTCTCTCGGCTGTCTGCCTGAATAGATGCTGTATTGTATTTCGGTAATTCCTGTAATGGAATCAATCCCATCAACACTATATGTCGAGCACCTATGTCATAAAGTCTTGTCTGTTGTGTAACCAGAAAATAAGAAACTCGCCTTTTTTTTAAAAAAAAAAAAGAAATCAAGCTATTACCAATTCATATTGAATAGAGTCCAAGATTTGATTGAAAAGATATTGTCTTTCGGTAGAGTTATCAGGGTGTTGTTGAAACAAGACATCCATGTCATTCACACCAATCCAAAAACAATAGACAGCATTAGACTTGGTTTCTTGAATGACATCAGATTGATTATAAGCGGTGATTTGCATATTGATGTCCTGTGTTGACCTGAAAATTAGACTCTATAGATGATGTCAACACTACTATTACTGGTTTCTTTTACTATTCTGCTTACGTTATTGGATGTTGCCCCAGATCGAGCAAAGTCATAAAGAGTCGCTTGATTGAACTGAATGGCTAAATCCTCTATCCATAACGGACCATTGGTATAACGTTTCACCTTTCAAAAAGACACAATGAATAAAGAGTTTTTATCGGTTTTCTTAAAGCTTACATGATCAGGAAAAAGAGAAGAAGTACTAACAAGAAGGTTAAATTTCACTCCTTTTGTTCAGCTTTTCTCTTTTTTTTTTTTACCTGTTTTTGTCTATGTGCTGTAAATTTTGTTTATAGAATTGATCTAGAGAGAAATTATCTGTATAAGAATCACCAAAGGCATAGATTGTATCAAATGAAATAACACGGTTTTGAATAGGTTGAGCCAATAGACCTTGAAGTCTAAAGATGCATGCAATGAAAATAAAGTAAAAATGAAGAGGCATTTTTGTTCATTTAGACTTTTTTTTTTTCTCTTCATACTGTATTTATACTTTTTTTTTAATGTGTGTGCTTTTATGGACAGAATGACAATGATGTAAGTTTTATTATGACATATAAGAAAACTCAATTTTAAAGGATGCTTACTATCTACATCTTGCCTACATAATTATTATGTATCTCTTTTCTCATTTTAAACATAATTGCCATGTTAGCTTGTGGGAGAGTACATTTTATAGAATGCATGATTGGCATTTCTCTGTGTTATAACCACCATTCTTCTATACAAATGTAATCCAGTTTACTCCCTCCTTTTTCTCTCTCTCTCTCTCTTTTCTTGTTCAAGAAGAACACCATCAAACCATGTAATTTGATCCAAGGCAGTGAGTCAAATTTATTTAGCCATTTTAATAGTCAAGTTAACACAGACATAAGAGAGAGCAAGGTACAAAAACAATCAAATTTCGGTCGGTGTTTCAATTAAATTATCTCCGGAAATGTACAGCTATATTTTTGTTAATATTTGAGAGAGAGAGAGGGGTGTACACACTATTAAGAATTAAAAAAAAATAATCAAAATGATCCATTGATTAGGAAAAGACATAATCCTCCTCTCTCTCTATATTTCTGCATAATGCCTAAGGGTAACGTATACATCTATTTTACTAGACCATGATAGACAATCATACACGCAAACACGCAGAAGCAGACAGTCGAGATATTCAGATGGATGGATGGATGGATAGAAAAAGAAAAGGAAAACGATGAATCAACAACATCTTGAGTTGACTTGCCACACATCTCTATCGATACCCTTGATATGGTTAGAAAAAGCAAGACGAGCTGTTTTTAGAGAAGGGTTATACTGTAGATTTCTGTGTTTGCTGTCTGGAAGATTGTCTATGATGTCGACTTCTCTTTGTTCATTTCTAAACTTTGTCTGATAGTTAGCGTTTCCGGAACCAAGTACCGTATGACCCTCGGTTTGCCCGTTGGTGCTGTTATGAACTGTGCCGATAACTCTGGTGCCAAGAACTTGTACGTTATTGCTGTCCGTAACATCAAGGGTCGTTTGAACAGACTCCCTGCTGCTGGTTGTGGTGACATGGTTGTTGCTACCGTCAAGAAGGGTAAGCCCGAATTGAGAAAGAAGGTTTTGGCTGCTGTCGTTGTTCGTCAACGTAAGGCCTGGCGCCGTAGAGATGGTGTCTTCCTCTACTTTGAAGATAACGCCGGTGTCATTGTTAACCCTAAGGGTGAAATGAAGGGTTCTGCCATCACTGGTCCCGTTGCCAAGGAATGTGCTGATTTGTGGCCCCGTATTGCTTCCGCTTCCGGTACCGTTGTTTAAGTTTTTTTTTTTCTTTTGAAAGAAAAAAAAATTACATAAATAAATTACACCATTCTCTCTGTCTTTTTTCAAAAAACATGAAGCTGAAATTGATTTTGAAGCATAAAAAATTGGTTCTTTGGACATGTTGAATTTGATTAGCTGACATTTTGTAAATTTTTCAGATGGTTGAAATATTCTAAAGTGCTCTCTCTCTCTTATCATTAAACAAACATGAATTCTGACTGAGACTTGATTTACTCTTCATTCAAGAAAGTAATACCAAAGAATTCATAATGTTGTTTTATGATCTCCATTTTGCTAGAGGTATATGTTGAAAGGTTCACCCCCAAAATGTATCTCTAATCATATATTCTAGTGTATCAACATGCTTAATGAGTAGGTTATTCTTCAACTATATTCCTTTGATAGGCTCCTGTACACGAATCAATCGAAACACATCAACTTTTTTTGAAATATACCAAAAAAGAAAGGTAGAGTTTCCAATCTAATGTTCTTAATGACAAATTAGGCTCGTTTATCAAACATGTACATAATAGACCAACAACAAAAGAAAGGTATAAAAGCCCCAAGTAGAGTCTTTAATCATCAAGTTGGGCTTGTTATTTTTTAATGTTGGGCTTGTTATTTTTAATGTTGTGCTTGTCATTTTTAATGTTGGGCTTGTTATTTTTAATGTTGGGCTTGTTATTTTTAATGTTGGACTTTTTGTTGTATCTTCACTTTGTACTAACTGTCCTCCTACCGTTTCTTGGTCTGGCAACGGTCTTCCTGCTAGTTGTCTGCATGACTTGTGTATTATCTGAAATGTCTGGTCTTGAGGTACCCTACTTTGCTTCTCTAGTGCTAGTATACTCCTTTTTATCATTCGTGGTTATTCTCTACTTATTGGAACAGGAGGCAGACTTCTATTGCAGACCTAAATCCCCCCCCTCATGTTATTTGGCAAATTTTAAAGACAAATAGCATCTAGTTTTATCTATGTACTATCTCTTATTATTTTTTATGTATCCTATCTTACCGTCCATTGCAACTAAATAAACTCTTGACTGTTGCATTTTGAATCAATGCTTTTCTAGCATCTGTATTTTCATATAATCCTAAAAGAATAGGTAAATAAAATCTGAATAAAGTGTAAACAAATCAATATTTTGACAACTACAGATTACAAGTTTTTTTTTAAATCATTCCTTACAAATGACCAACACTTCTACCATGCCAATTCATGTTCAAAGACCTGAAAGTCTAAACAACTTGTTAGAGTAAATATTGTCTAATTGAACTCTCTTCAACAAAACTGACGACATTAGAAACATGACCGAGTTTCAACAAGCTAAACTCAATCTAGATCATCATGTAGACACCTTTAAACAACTTGTGTCATCCAACACAACACGTCCAAGTCATCCAAAGGCACTTATGAATCAACTCAATGTTATTAAAGTAAATATATATTGTTTTAAAACAAGAGAGATAGAGAAACTCATGGTAATGGAAAGCATCATTTTGAGTTACTTCATCAAGGCTATCAACAGCTATTGTCTAAAGAAAAGTTTGTGCAATATTTACTACAAGAACCACCTTTGGTAGTTGAGGATCTTCAGCCTACTGAACAAGAGGCATCCGATGCACGTCAACACTTGAATGAACGTTTAAGTCTGATTCGACAGTCCATTCAAGATATTGAATATAAAGCTGAAACTATCTATGACTGTAAGTTTTCAATCACATCAGAAGAATGAAAAAAATACTCAAAAAAAAAAGCACGACAGAGTGCTATGGATGTAGCTCATGATGCTGTTCATGTGTTGGATGAGATTCACAAAATGGAAGATCAAGTCAACACACTAAACCAGTTCTTATCCAACCTCAGTGGCATGACACTAGAAGAAGCAACACAACAAGTAGCCAACCATCGAGATGAGATCATTACCATTCAAAGACTGGTGGAACAAAAGCAGGACAGCCTAGAGGAACAACAATGGCAGATAGAGGATTTGCAGGAAGAGATCAAGCAATTAGAAACAAAATCAGAGGGTCTAAAAGAGAAAGTAGCCTATGCACTTCAGCAGAACAGAAAAGGAGATCCACGTATTGACCGAGAATATGAGCAATATCAACTACAGATTGAGTTGTGTAATCAACTGTTTGGTATAGAGAAAGTTGTGTTTGTGTCGAGTTCATTGATTCATGTTGTCTATCAAAAGCCTGTTTATGACACATTGGATATTGAACTTGATATGTCAAGAGATAGAGTGTTACATGCATTTGTAAGTCAAATAAGCTATATGAAATGAGATGCCCCATTTCTTTTTTTTTATTGAATCATCATTAGACAACCAATAGCCATATAAGAATGGATGATTTGATCAAAATGGCACGTCAATTGAATGCCAATCATGGTATTCGATTGATTGTGTTGGAGACATTGGCTCGTTTAAGATCAACAACAGCCTGATTGTGTTTCTTCAGCTAATGCACTATGTGTATGACCCAATCGAATACCCGATGTCTATTTTATATATATAAAAAAAAAGAATGAATACTACAAAGCCATCCTTATTTCAAAACTTTTTTTACCTCATTGGGTGAAAAGACACCTGTTTGAATCTTTTCATAGACATTTTCAGCTGTCTGAGCAAATACATGCTCTACATTCTCGGCTGATTTGGCTGATGTCTCAATAAATAGGGGTATTCCGTTCTCTCTGGCAAATGCTTCACCTTCTTCATAAGTCACCTGTCTTTGGCGATCATCTAGATCAGACTTGTTACCGACTAACACAATGGTTGTATGGGGATTGGCGTGTGTTCGGATGTCTTTTTAAACAGATTAATCTATCTTGATGTCCCTGTATTTTGTATTTATTTACCTGCTAACCAAGTAGAAACATGTTCAAATGTTTCCCTTCGAGATATATCATAGACCAATAAGGCACCTGCTGCTCCTCTATAATAACTTTGGGTAATACTCCGAAAACTTTCTTGACCAGCCTATGATAAAGGAGGGGGGGTTGATTGATAAACACTCAATATCCTTTTGTTTACTCACTGTATCCCATATTTGAAGTTTGATTTGTTTTCCATCATGTAATGTAAGAAACCGAGTACCGAATTCAACCCTATTTGTTTGATCAATCTCTCTGCTTTCCTTTTCTCTTTTGAATTTTATACCCAATCGTCAATTCACGTCCTGCATAAAATCGTTTATCGGTAAATTGAAGTAACAGACAAGACTAAATAAGAAGTAGGTTGATATATTCTCTTTCTCTGCTATTATTTCTTCTTCTAACCTTGCCTACACCTAAAGATTTATTTTAGCTTATGTCATGATTGTCTCTTAACACTTTTTTTACCAGAATCTCCGACAATAATATACTTTAAAGAGAAAAGACCGTGTTTAAATTGAAAAAATTGTCTCTTGTATTTTTATGCTTATAGACTTACTTTAATAATATAGTTATAGCTTGACATAACAAACAAAAAAGAGGGGGGATAAAGAAGAAGAAGAAAAAAAAAGAGAGAGAAATCACTTGTTGCTGAAATTAAATTATTACAATTAATAGTTCACGTGATCATTTTTTTTTCTCAAAAGATACAGGAGAGCAGATGTCTCACATGGTTTGGATAGTTGAGTAAAAAAAATGATCATGGTGAATTAAAGGGAGAAGCTGCTTGATTGTTTAGACACGATTTTATTCAAGAGAGAAACTCATTTGAGTGATTTTAAAGACAGTCAGTGTTTCTCTTTAGTCTGCACTAAAGGCAATGTGGATAAGATAGTATGTACACAACATGATTTCGGTTGAACTTTATCCGACCCAAAAATTCATGCGAAATCAGGAGCCAAAAAAGGGGATATATAAAAAAATAAAAGTGTGACTTTGCCACTGAGACTGCTTTTTCTTTGAAAAGGAACAAGAGTTGGAGAGGAAAAAAAGACATTTCGAGTTTTTACAAAAAAAAAAAAAGAGTCTAGTTGCTACTTTAAAAAACATAAACATCATGAGTGACGATTTCATTATGACCATTGATGACGATGATCAAGTCATTGTCGAGGAAGAGGTAGAACAAGTCTCTGCTGATGAACAGCCCAAAGAAGAAGAAGAAGTGCTCGATAAAAAGGCAGCTAAAAAGGCAAAGAAACAAAAGCAAAAGGAAAAGAAACAAGCTGAAGAAAAGAAACGCAAAGCCAAAGATGATGAAGAAGAGTTTGATGATGAATTCGCCTTTGCTCTTGATGGTGGAGGAAGACATGCTCATAAAGATTGGGATTTCACAGCTGCTCGTGATATGTTGAAACAAAAGAGTTTGGTTGAACGTACCAACATTGATGACATTATTGCCAAGAAGCGACAAGAAGTGAAGGAAGCCAAAAAGAAGTCAAAGAAGGAAGAGGAAGAGATGGAAGAAAGTGAAGGTGAAGCCATGGATGTTGAAGAAGAAGCAGGAGAAGATGAGGATGATTTAGCACTCGATGGCTTTGGTGCTGGTGCTGAAAGAATTGAAGAAGAAGAAGAAGAAGAGGAAAGTGATGAAGAGACTTCTGAAGAAGAGGAAGAGGTAGAGGATGTTGAAGTAGATAGCGATCAAGAACAAGAGGAAGATGAAGCTGAGAAACAGGTAAAACACATATACACATGAAAGAAAACCACAAGAAACCTAACATTGTTATGTTTAAAAAAAAACAGCGTAAAAAAGATTACTTTGCCGATGAATCTGAAACAGTAGTAGAAGAGCACGATTCATTTGCTTCCATGAATCTCTCTCGTCCTATCCTCAAGGGTCTCTCCAATGTAGGTTTCATCAAGCCTACAGGCATTCAATCTCGTACCATCCCTGTAGCCTTGATGGGTAAGGATCTCTGTGGTGGTGCCGTCACAGGTTCCGGTAAGACAGCCGCCTTTATTGTACCCATCATTGAACGTCTCTTGTACCGTCCCAGACAGACACCCACCACCCGTGTCCTTATCCTCTGTCCTACCCGTGAATTGGCTGCTCAGGTTCATAGTGTGGCCGTCAAGCTGGCCAACTTTACCGACATCAGTTTCTGTCTCTGTGTCGGTGGTCTCAGTGTCAAGACACAAGAACAAGAACTCAAGTTGAAACCCGATGTGGTCGTGGCCACACCCGGTCGTCTGATCGATCATGTCCGTAACTCGTCTGGTTTCCATCTGGATGCCTGTGAGATCTTGGTGATGGATGAAGCCGATCGTATGCTGGAAGACGGTTTCGCAGACGAACTGAACGAGATCGTCAAGGCCTGTCCCCGATCACGTCAAACCATGTTGTTTTCTGCTACCATGACAGACAATGTCGATCAACTGATCCGTATGTCCCTCAATAACCCTGTCCGTCTGTTCATTGACAAGAGCAACCAAGCAGCCTCTCGTCTGGTGCAAGAGTTTGTTCGTATCCGTCAACAACGTGAATCCGATCGTTCCGCTGTCCTACTGGCACTCTGTCGCAAGACCTTCAAGAACAAGGTGATTGTCTTTTTCCGATCCAAGGCTGCTGCTCATCAGATGAAGATCTTGTTTGGTCTGATGGGTCTCTCGGCTGCTGAGTTGCACGGTAATCTGACACAGGAACAACGTCTGGAGGCCCTGGAACGATTCAGAGACAACCAAGTGGATTTCCTGTTGGCTACCGATTTGGCTGCTCGTGGTCTGGATATCAAGGGTATCGAGACAGTCATCAACTATAATATGCCTACTCAATTTGCTCAATATCTTCATCGTGTCGGTCGTACTGCCAGAGCAGGTCGTAATGGTCGTTCCGTCACCTTGGTAGGTGAAGCCGATCGAAAGATGCTCAAGATGGCCATCAAGTCAGCTCAGGGCTCTCAAGTAAAGAACCGTGTGGTCAACCATGAGGTGGTGGCTCGATACAAGCAAAAGATTGAATCGTTGAACGATCAGATCAAGGAAGTCTTGGCTGAAGAAAAAGAAGAAAAGGCTATCCGAAATGCCGAGATGCAGTTAAAGAAGAGTGAAAACATGTTACTTCATGGAGACGAAATCTATGCTCGACCTGCTCGAACCTGGTTCCAGACTGAGACAGAGAAAAAGAAGGCACAAAAGACTAGTAAAGTAGAACATTTGGCTAAATATGGTGTTCAAGATAACCAGGCATCTAAAAAGAAGAAGGACAAGTATGAAGGTATGAGTCGTCACAAGAGAAGACGATTGCAAGCTATGGAAGAAGATGATGTTGAACAGGATGGCCGATCTCAAAAGGCTGCAGCTAGAGCAGCCAAGAAGTCATCGCGACCTACACCTATCCGTAAGATGAGAGAAAACAAAAAGAAGAAATAAAAAAATGTATAGAAAGTGAAACTTAGAAATAAACGACTACCCCCCTCTCTCTTACTCCTATACACAAGCTTTTTTTTTTTTCGTTTAATGTATTTACAAGAATATAATCTTCATTTTTATGTAATTTTTCAAGAAACAATAAACTGTTATTTTCTTAGTGAGCAGCATGAGATTCAGACTTGACATCATAACCAATCAAGTTTCTACGACCTACGATTTCACCAATGAGGAAGAAGGTATAGATTTCGGCAAGAACAACAGAACCCTTAGCAACATCAGAGAAGGTCAAGTTCTTGAGGTTCTTTAACTTGAGAGCGTTTTGGACGGTTTGGTTGGCTTCGTTGAATTGAGCACCGGTAGGGAAAGCCATACCTTCCTTTACATAGACTTGCTTGGCAAGTTCAACAGCAACCTTGGTGTTGTAGACAACAGGCTTTTGAAGGGCTATTTAGAAGAAAAAAAGAGATCGTCCATGTAAGTGATGAATAAAACTTGTGCTTTCTTTTTTTTTTTTCTTATTTTACCAATAAGCTTGTTAAGATAGTTTTGAGCTTGACCAGCAATTCTAGAAGCCATTATATTCGTTATTAATAGAAGAGAGAAAGAGAGAAAAAAAAAAAGAAGGGGGGTGTCCAAAATTCAATTTTGGATATTCTATGTGTGTGTTTGTGTGTGTGTGTGTGCCTTTTATGTGGATAGGTGGGTGAGGGGGGGTGGCTGAGAATCAATCACGTCTCGAATTGAATTATTTTAAAAAAAAAAACTGGCTCTGTGACGTGAACTTGCCCTTTTTTTTCAACTATCTTTCGACTATGTTGACCAAAATAAAGCAAAACCTGTTTCCCGCTTTGGCTTTAATGATTATACCTTGTGGCTATTTCATTGGCACTGAACTAAGAGAGAGAAATGATATGAAGAAGATGCTCGAACAACAACAGCCTATCGATAATCAACAAACGGAAGAAAGTCTAAGACAACAACTGGAAGCTTTAAGAGAAGAGCGTGAAATGGTGTTGAGCAAATTAAAGAAACAATAGAAATTAAAATTATCCTATGTGTATGATCTTCTTACTGGATTTTGCTTTCATATCACCTATTTCTAGAGCCCTTCTCTTTATTTCTTTTATCATCTAGCTCTTTTTTTTTTTTTTGGTGATGTGTGATTATGTTTGATGAGACGTCTATCTGGTCTTCTTTAGAGCAAGAAGTTATAGATCCTATCTTGAAGCTGCTATCTCTCATGCCATTGGATTGAGATGTAATGTATATCGATAGAAGCTTTGACGAGAATACATCTCGAGTTCAAGAATAAAGATGATGTTGCAAACGTTCGATACTTTTTCTTTTCATCAAAAAGAGACAATACATGAGCATTTGTCAAAGAACACTTTAGCAAAGCATCCAATTACTCAAAGCAATGTATCAGCAGTCTAATGCTAGACATTGTTTGCTTCAAAGACCATTCATAAGAAAGAAGAGAAAAAGTGACACACTTTGTGAATAGAATCATTTTTTTTATTGGATTTATGGTAGAAGCGTCAATTGTGTGAATGTTAGGTATGCTTTGATATTCTTTATGAATTCCTAGCTCTTTTTTTAGAGGTGCATCTCATTTAGTAGAAGCACATGAAAGAAATCTTTCTTTTTATACGGACCCAAGTGATAATTCTTACCCTGCATTGTAGAATTTTGTAAGCCACTTTGATCAACATCAGTTTTGTACAAACAGTACAAAACAATTATGTTGGACGATGCATACTGGATCGGCAAAAATGAATACACAAATTTTCTTAAACACTCAGCAGCCCCTCAAGCAATATGATTTTTGTGTACACTTGCATCTATCAAACTCGTTTTCATCAATCTCTAAGCTGACATTGTTCATCTCTCTTTCGCCTCAAGTGATAAACAAAAGTGCTCCATAAGCCTCTCTATCTCTCTTGTATTGTTCTATCGTTTAACTCGATTCTGCTTAGGGGGGAGAGAAATAGGCTGAAAGACATACATACCAATACGCCTGAAAATTGACGTACTTTTTTTTTGTTACTTGCCGAGTCGTAGATAGTACTACTGTTCAAGACAGGACCAAAAAAAAAAGAACTCATCTTGATCGTGCGATCTATACATCAATCAACTGTGTTTATTTCAATAGTTTTAATTTAAAAAAGAAAAATACGCCAAAAAAAATCATTGCTTTATTTATTTACATCGTCCTTTTTTTTCGGAAAGCCCTCTACTTACACTCTCATTGAGCTAGGGTTGTAATACCATCAGCTTAGATAGTGGCTCGAATGACCTTATTGAGCAGAAGGAAAAGTTGCTTTTAATATGCTTCGTTTGAACAAGCATGTTCCTGTTTGTTACTCCAAAGCTCAAGTCGTGTCCTACATGAATTAGTTGGTTAATTTCAGCTTGCTGTTCTTTTCGATCCAATCATCTAGAGAAAAGACACTGAAGGATGAATAACAAAAAAAAAAGAAAGCAGCAGCAAAAGACTGTTTTAGTTAGATTCCTTGTTAGGATCTTACAAACTTGGTTACTTTAAGAGAGAAAGGCGGGTGAAAAGATCAGATTAGCTCATCGATAGCGAGTATTTTTTTTTCCTCTTCCCTTCTGTTTTAAGTTAACTCAGTCGGAGCTAAAGAGTTTTTGGTGTGTTTCCTCAATTAAGCTTTTGAGTTTCTGTTTGTTTGTATGTACAAGTGTGTGTGTGTGTGTATATAGATTTCCCTCCCTTTTATCTATATATTAAATCATCTCTCTATCTATCTATCTTTTCTTTTTCTTCTCTTACTCTTCCCTCTTCCTCTCTCTCTCTTAATTGTCCTTTTTTTTTTTATTACAAAGTTATGTTGAAACAATCTTACAGATCAAATTATCATTGCTACACGGCACCTTCACGCACAAGTCATGGCAAACATAGCTCACATCTCTATGATAGAGCCAGGCAAGACACATTTGATCATTCTAATAGTTATGAGCATCATGCTACCGTCCCTTCAATCACAACCATCTGTCTTTTACAGATCCAAGCCAACATCATTCAGGTCATGGCTTATTTGCCATATCACGATAAGGCAGTACTCAAGCAATGCTTACGATGGGTGCTAGTTATTGGCTTACTCTTTCTTGATACCATTGCGCGTATGTTGGGTGTTGATCAAGAGATGAAGGAACTCAAGAAGAGAAAGAAACAACAAGAAGAAGATAGCGAGGCTAAGGCGACAGTACAACCAAGTAGATTGGCGGATGATGAATATGTTTATTATCATGGTCAATGCACTACACAACCTTCAATTTCTGAGCAACCACTATCGGAACGGACATCCCCGACGTTAGTAAAGCGTACACAACACCTGGTAACACCTGGCTCCCCTATTCCCACTTCCTTTTTCCCTAAAACGATATCTGTTCATCATGGTTCTCGTAAGGCCCATACACAACCTCCATCACCCATCACACCTACTCCCTCTATCTCTATGGAAGTTCATGGCATGTTGGGCGTGCCACCATCATCGTCTTCTGAAGAAAGAAAGTCGATAGACAAGACAACTCATCATGTTGGTAGATCATCACGTGCTAGCTGGACACCAAGTCATGGTCGTTCCCTATCAAACACAATGATTGACAGGGGATCTATGTCGCCACAGAAATTACGTCGAGTTACAGGTCAACGTGAAATCACAGTCCAGAATGCAATTTCGCCTAGGCCCTCTATCTCTACTACCACGACTACAACAAAACATCATCATGACACAAAAGCCATGGCTAGTAGTTCTGGTCGATCTGAATCTTCCGAGTCTTCTGCTACATTATCAGCTCATAATCAACGTCCTAAAATGCAAAAGACTTCTTCACTGTCAACTGCTCAACAATATCATAAACAAGTGGAGGTAAATAGACATTTTTGAATTCTTTTTTTTTCACTCTTAAAAGTAAATATACATGACACACATATCCAAATTTGCACAATATAACAGTATTCAAGTATACATGTGATGAAGTGCAATGAGATATTCCATTTGTCTATCTTATTCATCTATACATGGGGCTATACAGATATAGACATATATGTGTGTCTATGTATATTTACATAGTTTATATCATTTCGTATCATTATACATTTAAAAAAAGCCAAAATATACATATATAATTACATTTTAGTATAAATCTTCAAGACTTTCTCTTAATGAATCTACTCAAAAACCCTATGAAAGGTGTTGTCCAGCCTGTGCTACAAATTAAATTATGGTACACAATAAAGTCTCTTGTTTTATGTTTTCCCCCTTTCTTTTTTTTTTTTAATTACCATCTTTCTTTTCTTTTTTTTTTATCGTCTTTCTTTAGCGCTTTTTTTTTTTAACAACATGTTATCTGCAACACATTCAGTTGAATCTTCTCTAGATGCAGTCTGGAAATCATTCAAATCCAAGAAAACCAACGCGGAGTTGTTTTCTGAAGATGCAGCTGTCATTTTTGTACCTTCATCAGTAGGTGCAAGAGGAAATGCTGATATCCGGCGTTTCTTCTTACATCCTCAGTTTTCTGATAAGGTTACCAGTGTAAATGAATACGTGTTTCAAACAATATCCTCTGAATATTCACTTATCGAAGAAGCTATCTGGACAGTGCGTTTTTTCACAGATGAATGCGCATGGCTTCTTCCTGGAATCGACAGCCGTTATCTCGTAAGTTCAACTCATCCTGTTCAACCACTTTTATTCATCTCTTCTTTAGATGAATACAAGTATCAAATTTCCAGTGGTAAGAAAAAAAAATTAAAAGATGACTTATCTATTGCTTAATTATTTTGAAAAGACTGTTTCAGCTTTATTCGATACAGATTATAAAATCAAACTGATTAGATACTTTTGGGATCAAGCATGTGTATTAAAACAAGTCAGAATGATCACAGATAAACAGAAATGGCCTATTACAGCTGAGCAACAAGCGGATATGATTGAGTGTCCCGAGATCGTTCGACTTGTCGGTCTGGATGGTCAACCAATTGAGACAAGTAACAAAAAAGTAAAAAGTTAATTTATTTATGTTCATGTTAAGGGCTTTATCTAACCCTGATATCTATATGAAAAACTACTATTTTTTTTGGGTGAGTGATAGCCTGAACAAGATCAGCAGAAGGGAAAACATTGTAAGTAGAAATGATGGATGATTCTAATGATGTTAGTAACTTGATGAGGCGGGGTCCTTTTTTTGATATAAAGTGGCTGGTAGAATTTTTGGCTCTTTAGACACCAAAGATCAGGACAATCGCCCAACTCGCCAAAATGAACCTAATAGAAACATCTTTACTTACCAACCACCTGCAGAACGTCGTTTGGTGGCGTCATCAAACAAACTCGTCTCACAGTTCTCTTTCGCACAGGATGATGGTTCTCTTTCCAAAAAACAAAACAAATCTGAATGACCATCATCATGGTAAACAAAATATCTCCCCCCTTAAAAAATAATAATCACTCTTTGTTGCATTAGATGCTATCCTAAAGACAAAATAAACAAAATACAGAGGAGGATGTGACTTTACTTCTAATCATCTTTCTTTAAACTTTGAGACTGTTTCATCCAACCCTATCGTAGCAAGCAATGATGCTCTAGTAGTTTGTATCAGTTCATATTTGTCGAAAACAAAAGAGAGGGAATTCGTGAGGCCACAAGAACTGTACAGAAGTACACTTGAAATAATGCGCTGCTACCGATCTAAGAGAAAACTGGGGCTTTGAGATGGAATTGGAGTATGTCAAAATAAGAATACGATTTTAACTAATCACGGATATGCTATTAAAACACAAGTTAGCAACATTATCTTGAGCAATCAACCAAGAACTCAATCTTATATCTTGGTATTAGTTACAAAAGTCAGACTCGAGAATAGCAACAAATGATGAGCTGCGTCTTATGACTCAATCAATACTTGAAACTTCAATAATGTACCATTCGTATTAAATTTATGCTTTATACTTCACCACATTTGCTGCCTTATTTAGTAGGTTCGATATAGCTTGGGGTAAACATAAGAAGAGCAGTACAATTCCGCCTAATTATCCTAAAATGATGTAGAATATACACCGCATGTTTCTTGGTAAACAAAAAAACTCTCTTTACCATTTGTCAAAATGCTGCCATATTCTATGGAGAGATTGACACAGGTTGTACACAGGTTAATTATATCTTACAAGTAAAAACAATAAAGTTTGATCTCTATTTAGAAATGAGAGGGAGAAGAGTCATGCGCGTACAAAAGGTGTTTATATGCATGATCCTTCTCTTATTATTAATAGCTTTGGGAGGTACTGAGATGCATGTTTGTTGTCATCAATCAAAACATTTTATTACTAATTAACAATGACTCTTGGGCTCTTCAGTTTCAAGTCATTTCCAACCTACTAAAAATAGTTTTTTACAAGAATAGGCAGTAAACATCTTTTCTTTTTTTTTATCAAGACAGTGGCTTTAATTGTCCTTTTTTTTTTTTTCATTGTCAGGGATCAGCTCTTATGGCTTATGTTTGTTTGGATCCTAAAAAAAAAGGAAAGTTTTCTCAAGAAAATACTATCATGTGATGAAATAGGACCAAGAGTCAAGCAATATTCGTACTTTTTTCGAAACACATCATTTTTTTCAGGGTTCTATTGGAAACATGAACTATAGCTTGACAATTACATGATATATCTTTTATATTGTTTTGCTTCACAGTCACTCAAGCTGTCTAAGAAACCATTCATGGATGTTTACTGTTAAAATCACCATGAATAAATCAATTTTGGATTAGGTGAATAACAGGGAATTGAAGAATAGGGTCGGTACAAAAACCTTTGATGTTTCCATAGTCAAACAAGATAAAGATGAATAAAGAAGAAAAATAAAGAGCATTGCTTCATGTATTAACGTATCCTTAGATGTTAATCTTTTTTTTTTTAACTTGATTATTTCAAGTATTTTTTCTCTCTCTAGAAATGACCTGATTCTCGTCAAGTTAAAAGAAAGGGCGCAAGCAAAAAAAAAAAAAAAAAAAAAAAGTAAAGAAAAAAGCGAGTGATCACCTAACTGTGACACGGTCAAAAAAAGAAAAACAAGGCTTGGTGTTTTATTTGTATTTACTGGCACAAATGGCTGCACGTTTAACAAAGAGCAAATACCAAGGCTCCTGTCTAGTCCCTTTCCCCTTTTTCTCCTAATTTTTTTTTCTTTCTTTCATTTTTCATCTTCATATCGTCCTCTCTTTGTTTAATCTTTCTTTTTTTTTTGTGTTGTTACACACCTCATTTAGTATGAAGCAAATACTTGTGCTATTATTACTGTCTCTGTTGGCAGTAGATGCAGTTGATCCTGGACTTATTCCTATTCCTGGGAAGCCAGTGTATATTAAGAAATCAAATACGCTATGGGTCTTTTCTTTCTCAAAAAACACACAAGCAGGAAACAAGCTTTCTTTTATAGATTTGAATCAGAGCTTTGACACTCTTCAACCACCAGTGTAGGCTTAAAAACAACATTTAAAGATTTGGCTTAATGTGCCTTGAAAACAAACAAACTTTTTTTTTAGAACTGATAAATCATCATTAATAACAAATAATCAATGTCCTGTTATGCATTTTGCACAGGCTTTGCCTAGTGCAGATGGTGTTAGTATTAATATATTTGGTGCAGGAAGTGACTTGAATGGCTCTTATGAATCTTCTATGACTGTTTGTCAATTCAATACAGAAACAAAAGCTTGGAAACAATTACAAAATACGGGAAGCCTTCCACTTGCTAGAAGAAACGCAGCACTTGAGTTTACAAGCTCCAACTTGACTTGGTTTTTCGGTATGTTTAAAAAGATTCAAAAATTAGTTTTTTTTTGTTTTTTATCAATAACTAATGTACTAAGCTTTTGTACAGGCGGCAGCTCAGATCCTTTCACTGGTCTCTCCTCTTCAACACAAATTTCAAATTACTGGCATCAAGATACCTCAATTTATGACAGCTCCTCACATCTATGGATTAGTGGTCCTCAATATGATGGCCATCCTAGATCAAATGCTACCATGACTCAAATAAGGTTTGCTGTTTTTTCTTGTTAAAGACTTACTTATTGAGAATCACAATAAATAATTGATGCTCCCCTCTAGTGATACAAATGGACAGTTGATGATTGTTGGTGGATCAGTCATTAACAACATCTCGGCTGCGGATATGGTTACAAATCACCCTTTAGCTAACATGTCAGATATTATTGTACTGGATCCCAGAACTTGTAAGTACGAATTTTAGAGAAATGTTTGAAGAATCAACATATTGAATCAGCAAATCTTTAATTTTTCAATCACCATTCCTAAAAAAAAAGCCATTTGGTCAAACTTGAAGACATATGGAGACAATTCGCCAATCGGAAGAAAACATCATACAACTACTTTACATCCAGATGGTCGCACACTTGTAGTCATTGGTGGTGAATCATTTAATGAAACAGGTGCCTTTCTCCTAAATGACGTTTGGTTGTTAGACACACGGAATATGAACAATCTAACTTGGACACAACCTGAAATTCATGGACTAGGCTATTTTCGTTCAAATCATACGTCTATACTAATTGGTGACCAAATATGGGTCATTGCCGGTACAAATGAAAGCTCTAAAGCAGTTGATATACAATTACTAAATCTCACTAGCTGGACTTGGTCTCAATCAGCTATATACAAACAAGCGTCATCAGTACCCTTCTCACAATTAGGAGGACTGAAAGGTTTTATAGGCCTTATAGTAGGAATTGCGATTGCTCTAGCCCTGATACTGGGCTCTCTTGTTTTCTACTGGCGTCGTCGACGTAGAATCACCTCATTCTCGAAAAATCGAAAGGGGGGCTCTTCATTAGATTCAGCAAATTATGAATACGAGATAGCTCAGAACATGTCGCCTGCGATAGACGAACATTCGAAAATATATGTGCCACGACCATCAATATCGAATATTGCTTCGAGAACAAGTACCGAGTACAACCCAAACGTACACACGCTAACTAGTCAAGCTTCAAGCGGTGGGCTTCAGATAAATACAAACAGTTCTTTTATAAATCAGTATAATCATATCGACCAGGCACATGTGTCATCAGCGAGTCCCTCTTATCAAGAAAGATACTTTGATGAAAATTATCATACTAGTGAAAATGACAATATGTATAATGTCGACCAAAGCAACAATAGGCTTTACGGATATGGGAACTTAGGTGTAGGCGTCACTCAGCCATCCAGACATTCCCTAGGATATTGGGAATCACCTACAGCTGTTCCAACACACCAAGCTAACACTTTAATGTATTTCTCAAAAAAAAAACAATGCACACATTCTGAGTTATTCACTAATTTTTTACTTTTTTTTTGCAACTTGGATTTCAAAGTAATAACGCTTATCCTCCTACTGCTAATTACTTTTTGATGCCCTCAACCAATAGAATAGATGAAAGGGTTTATCCCAAGAATCAAAATATTGCTTATCACTTGCAAAAACCGAATGAGGTAGATCATCTGGAAGGCGAGACAACAATCAATACAGTGTGCTCATCAACAACTGACGAGGATGCCTCCAGCTCCGCTACACCAATTGCATCCGTAGACCCACTCCATAAATCTATGCCTACTGTAACTGAAGAGAAAGGTTGAGCGAGTCATCATTTGTATCATTACTTGGCTATTTAATTTTACTCTTATAAACATAACTGTACATAATCAAGCTTATAATCAAAAGTTTTTAAATGTTAACACATGAAAATTGCCAATCTTGTTTGTTGTAGGCGCACAGTTCTTATAAACTTGATAACATTTGATCTGGAACGATATACAAATAAACTTTTATTTGTCTGGTCAGTGACTTTGGCTTGTACATTACAATTCTTGTGTGTGTATAGTGCTTCAGGCATTTTTGTTTTTATTTTTTGAGGGGGAGAGAGGAGATTTGTTGACGGCTTCTAGTGTAATCTTGTTAGTGTTTTTGAGTTATTTTGCTTTTGTTGGTCTTTTGTGCGCTTCCTTTTGGTGCTTGATGTTCTACATTGTTCAGGTCTGTTTTTTCAAGCATGTTCTTTGAATCTTACGTTTACTTTTTTTTGTTCTATCTCGAACTGTAGCTGGACGCATCAGGGCCAGCTACACGTTATGTACCGTTGCTATCTTTGTTGTATCATGTATTCTTCACATCTGACTGCAAACGATGTTGTTACATTTAACACTATACAAGTTTTCTCTGTTTAGTTACTGTCTTACTTTTGCCTCTTATGAGATCTTGCATTCATCCTATTGTATATAGTGATACTTTTACTCTATTCTATCTCTACATTTCCTTTATCTGAGTACAACCATCCTAGTTATATGCATCTTGCCTTGTTTATTGTTTAGTTCTATTTCTTATCATCTTCTGTTTACGAATCAATTAAAGATATCTTGTTAATTTCATTTTGGCTCATCATTATTATTCATATAAAATTTATAATCAACATCTAGTTTAGAGCCACATATAAAGGCATTTGCTCTCTCTAACAAAATTTGACCTGTATCTGTCTCTTAACTAATCTACGTTCTTGCTTCTATCATCATTGATACCTCACATCAAGACTTACTTTGGCTTAACATCCCTATATAGTTAGGACTATAAGGTCCTTTGAATCACTTTATTCATTATATTCGATTAAGTCTATTTTTTGTCATCTCATACTGTTTACTCTTAGTTGGTTCTATTCTCATTGTTTGAATATAAAACATCAACACATATATTCTTTTTTCTTTCTTTTATCCTTTACTCTTATTACAGCCGGTCAAGCTAAAACCTAGTGCTTATTACTACAAATATTCTCCACTACTTGATCCATTTGTATCTCAATCAAGAATAAAATTTATCCAAGCTGCTTGCAAAAACCTGACTCGGCTTCATAACCTTGTGACAACTGGAAGCCTTCTTTGATCAAAAAAGAAAGAAGCAAGCAAAGAAAATCATACGCTACATCAAGAAAAAAAGAAAAAGAAACTCTCCGGCGGGGAATTGAACCCCGGTCTCCCGCGTGACAGGCGGGGATACTCACCACTATACTACCGAAGAAGCTATATATTTGTAAAATGCTACATAAATATATCAATACTGTAAGTCACGTGACCTTTGAATTTTTCGTTGATAAATTCATCGGAAAAGATTGTACATTGATCGGAAGTCTTTGGTATCTCATTTCTCTTTTTCTGCAATCTGTCTCTTGTCTGTATTATTACAAAAAGTCTTGGATAAAGAGCTTAATGTTATATTCTTCAAATATAGCAGGTGTTTCATGCACGCTACATTAGTGGTTACTGTTGTATCGAAAGATGTATCGAACAACACAATAGTTGACATGTAACCTCTGTCTAGACTCAGATCATAAACTACCAAATAAAGAGACGTATTACACAGTCACTTGTAACAGAGCTATAGAGTTGAGTGTCTAGCCTGACAACCAAATGTCACTGCTATCATTGCAGGATTAACAAATAGAATATCTAGACTCACAATAGTTACAAGATGTCATATGATAATGATGGTGATATTAATATCTCAAGTCTTGTAGAACTATGAAGATGTCACTGCTTAATTATTTATGTCTCAATGCAAGAAGTCATAAAAGTTGGCCTGCTATAAATAGTTGTTCATTGGCAGATAAGATAAGGTGTAACGAAGATAGACATTGTGCATCAAAGACCAAGTCACTTTCCATCATCAATAGAATAGTATAAATAGAGATAGATTCTTGACTAGTTAGAAAGCTCATTCAATTTACTTTGAACTTAATCCGGACAAAACAATAAAAGTTGAGTCTTAGTCGTACTTTGTCTCTTTTGTTACTGCTGAGAACCTACTTATACAACAGTTACTGTTGTAATAAAATAAAAAAAAATATAAAAAAGAAAACACCAAGTCGACTAGAATGGTCTTTATTTCCAAAGTAGTCTAAAGCTTCTATCTTAATTCACTAAAGACTATTTATATGATTTTGTTACGTTCCTGAAGTTGAGTGATGTGGTGATCTGAGCACATTTAAGTCTCAACGATGACAATAAGGTAACATGTAAACCAAATAAGTCATAAGGATAATAACATCAGACATAATGAAATCAATCCCTGTAAGTCCTTACTGATGTATCGTATTGAACATACATCATATAATATTCGATATATTACTAAATCAAATACAGATCTTGTTCTGTGTTACCAAACATAATTTATATTGACATCCCATCCTTGCACTGAATAAAACCCTCTCTTTAATCTTGTTTAATCTCTTGACTTAACAGATAAATTACTTACTAAATAAAGCATCTGAAGTAAAGTCAATAAGGTTCTCAATATACAGAATCCGACTCAATCACTCCATAACATCATTCATCTAATTAAGTCATATAAAGACAAGTAAATGATGAGAGTGATGTAATCATATAGACTAAGTACACTAATTTAGTACAAGCTGTAAATAACTGTGACATGTATAAATAGTAGTTGTAGTGATTGTGATATTTGACGTATGAATCAGTAAGTTGTAAAAATGAGTCGGTTAAGCGAAATGAGTCTCCTTGAATCCTTTATTAAAAGTAAGGGAAGATTCATAAGTCAAAAGTAAATTGGCTTATAATAAAAATCAATCTCTTGTAATTTAAATTCAGTACCAATAAAATACGTAGAATCATTTATATGATTTCTACCTTCTAATATGATGTTAACATTGTATTAGAAGGTTTTAGTATTATAGGTGTAATCTAATTCGACTTGGCTATAGGATGCTTAGGGAAATACCACAGTGATAACTTATGAAACTCCTCTTCCAATCTTTACAAGAAATAAAACACTACAAGCATTCTCAAAGTACTTTCTTTGTCTTACTCTATTCTTCTTATATATCACTACAATCCTAAACACCACAAATGATCATATTATTTCCGATAGTTCCTGAGCATAATCTTATATTGTTTATAGTAATTGCAGTAACAACTATCATTCCTATTTTCTCTGCTATTCTCTCTATAATATCATGTTAAGCTTATCTAAGTGTTCTATATCCATTGGTATGTAAATAGCTATCCAAAAATGGTATATGACTCAGTAATGGAATAACTGATTTTTATAGGCTTAGAACTGAAAGGTATGTATGGATATATGTAGTAACAGATCAATTATATTTAGGTATTCTGCTACAGTATGGACTGCAGAGCATTCCGAAGCTATGCGTACATTGCAACTCGTACTCGCTAATACTCCTGTACTCAGTTGTACTAGCCTCAAATGTCCTCTGCATCTCGTAACTGATGCTAGTGGATATGATATTGGTGGTTGTTTGTATCAGTTAATTGATAACCACATTTGCTATATCGGCTTTGTTGCATGCACTTTATTGAAAGCAGAGCTCAACCATGAATCCTCTCGACGTGAGATCCTAGCATTTCTCTATTGCACTACCAAATGGGAACAGTGGTTGTCTGGTCAGCGCTTTCATTACTATACCAATAACAAAGGTATACTGTATCTACACTCTCAACCAAAAATCAATTGAATCATTGAAAATTACTACGAGATGATCTACAAATTTGACATTGGCATCACCTTCTATGCCGGAGTACCCAACGTCTTGGCTGATTACTTATCGCGTTTGCTTTATCCTGATAACGCCGATCAAATGCTGTAAAGGGGTGAGCAAGTGATTTATACGCAAGTTGAGACGAAAGCAGCTTCCAAAACAGCAAAAGAAAACCGTGACAATTCGCCTCACATAACATCAGAAACCTCACAAATGGAAATAACAAAATCAAATAACGTTACTGACCAAATCATTGCTGCTAGTCGTATAGACAAATACATGCAACCTCAAAATGAAGAGGAAAAACAAAATATCATTTTACACTTGCGCGAAGATGTAACAAAATACATCAAGAATTGTATTAATGAGCTCGATTCAATCTAGCAAAACATGCTTTTCATCCTCCAAAGAGTGATGCCCCCAACAATACGTGAAACAAAGTTACTGTTGATCTAGGCACGTTCGATGTTACAACTCCTAGAGGTAATAACTACCTATTAGTGCGCGTTGACATCTTTAGTAGAGTTGTGATTCTTAGAGCAATCAAATTCAAAACAGCCCTAGACGTCGCCAAGGAGTTGATATAAATATTTTCCATTATGGGATATCCTAAAGTACTTCAACATGACAGAGGACTAGAATTTCATAACGAATTGCTTAAGAGTTTGTGTCAACAAATGGGCATTGAATCTGCTCTCTCGTTACCTTACACTCTAGCCGGCAACTTGGAAACTCATGTAAAGACTGCTAAACCAATTATCCTCAAAATGATGAATGGATATGAATACATAATCATGGGATTTGTATGTCGAAGGCACCATGTATCTAATGAATCAACATATATCAAGACTACACAATCATACTCTATTTCAAGTGATACTAAATTGCCAAGCAAATGACCTGAAAGATTACACAAAAGTTCTATTGAGAATGGATATCTCTGACGATATGATAAATAAATATAAGTTAAAAAAGAAATCAAAAGATTCAATCACTACACCATTTCTGAAATTAGGAATCACATCATCAAAACACAGTAAAAAGATAGCGAGCACTCTGAAAGAAAGCATCGGATACTCAAAGAACCATTTCCCATAGGTGCTAGAGTAATGATCAAAAACACAGAAAAAAAAAGCGTCGGGAAACGGATGCCAAGTACGAAGGTCCGTTTTATGTACATGATTATTGTTGCATCCTGTGCTATTATTATAATAAAGACTATCTGTAAGTGCTTTTTGAGACTTTTGTATAGCTTTATTAAACTTCCAGAGTAGAAGAAGGTTTTATATAATACACAGGGGTCGCTATACTAATATATTTCACAATTGTCTAAGTATAGCTACAGAGTTACAAGTCAGATTTGATTAGGTATAGGATGCTATAGTCTCATTCTATAACAATTATATAACCAATGAGAATTGCATCTTGATTAATCGTATAGCCTTCTTTCTAGCCAGAAATATCCCTACTTCGCAAACCAAACTAGTGGAGAATGAAACAAACAAGTCTGATGAAAACAAAGACATTTATGGAGTTTAAGCCGTGATCAATCATAGAGAAGTAGAACCAAATGGTATCGAGTATTTAACTACTTGGGTAGGATATTCAGACGTGCAAACATAGCAAAAGCCTGAAGACTTTGACAGTCCAGAAACTATCAAGGAATGCCGGAAACGACGTAACGTGAACAAGCCTACCTGATCAGGTCAAGCCAAAAGAATCAAAGGATTACGCAAGCACAAAGCTTCTTTCAAGGAATCGGACGTCAACAAGAAATCCAGATCAAACTAGACATCTGTGCACTAAGCGCAATCAGTACGGAGAACCTTTTTTTTTACCCAGCTTCATCTTTTTTTTCCTCACAAAAGGTTTTTGATGAAATGGTTTCTTTAATGGGCAATTCCAACGTACATAGATGCAAAGAACAAAGCATATACTTTATTAACTATATAATCTACAAAGCATTCATACAGTATTCAATCATAGCTCAACAGTTTTTAAGGTGGTCTAGGGTGATGATGTATTGTAAGCTAGATGCATCATTAAATCAAGAAATTTATCGAAAACACAATTCTACTTTGTGTCATCAAGTTTAATTCATCTTATTCTAAACAGAAAAATCCCCCCTTTCAATCATGCTTACTTCAAATTTATTTAACAGATGATATAGTTAGCATAAATAGAGATAGAAAATATAAAACTGAATGGAAGAATCTTCTTTTAGTCTGCTTCATTTTTTTTTTGCTACAAGTAAGTGAATACAACACACAAGGTTTCCTATCTCATCTTAACCAATTCACAGTCCTAGTAAAAGAAGCAAAAAGCTAAGCAATGCAGTCAGGACAAGAAGAAAAGAATATGGCATCAAAGAAGAGAAAGGAAAGAGAACAACCGGGAACAGTTCAGGGAGGCGTAGATTCTGATCAGGTGAAGGATAAAGCTGAAGAAATGACTGCCGACGAATTATATGATGCTATTATGAGTGGAGCAATAGATATGATGGAATACCTTAAATTTGATGAAGAGTTTTACGAATCTTTAAAATTTAAGGGGTTTGATGCCAGGACTATTTATAAGGACACCCTGAAGAATTTCGGTTTCAAGGCTGCCATACGCTTGTCTCTATTTGGGACTATTGGGAGAAACAATATTAGTAGATTTGCAAATAATATCATACCATGTAATGGTGTCAAGTACAAAGGAGATATAACACTCTCCGAAATGTTTAAAAGAGGCTTAATTGGAAGAGTTGGAACGAGAAGCCCTACCGAAAAGATCAAGCCTGGTGTCTACCCAATAACTCAAATCGCTTCAGCAATCCCATACGCCACATATCTTTATGTCAAAGGAAAGGAGAAAAGGAATAAAGATATCAGTTCATATGCCAAGAATATTGACACCTCTCTACCAGTATGTTTGCAATATGTCGAAGCGGGCTCTCTACCTTTGCCAGAAAAATTAAGAAAAGCCCATATTGCGTTCATTGAAAACTACTCAAAGCGTTTACGACGTGGATTAGATGGCAATATTTACAGGCATCAAGTGCTTGGCTCATATCTATACAAGAGAGTGCCAGGATTAGTTGATGAGTTGAATGAAGAAGAATCAAAAATAGTTCTGAAGGATTTTGAAGCTTCCAAAAGCGTTGAGTCGATTCTCAAGAACTCTAGGATGTTTAACAATAAACCATCTCAAGAGGGGTCATACGTTTCACTTCCACGTCATCGACAAGGCCTTAAGCGAAAGTTAGGATAGATAAATGGTTCTATAGTCACACCACCTCTGTTAGTTTCTCTCAAATACAATAAAAAACACAATGGATCACTTGATACAATTCAAAGAGAAAGAGCTTGTTTATTGCAGTGATAAAATAGAGACGCTAGTTACACTTCAAACAACTTACACAATACAGTTACTTCTTGTTACAATAGATATCTGAGCGTCTTTAGTTTCCTGAGTCCCCTTTTTAGTTTTTTTTTTTTTTGACAATGATCGCCGACAGGGCCTAAGCTATACCAAGTAACATCATCGTTATTGACAGGATGAAACTTTTTAATTGCCAATAAACTGATTTTGCATTCAATTAAGTTTTTTTGTGCAGCACCAAGAACTAGCAAGGGCACGATGCTATCGCAAGAAATTCAAGATAGATGAACTAATAATAAGATAAAATAAAGGAGAGGAACACATAGAGATAAAAAGAAAAATAAGTAAAAAATAGAAAACAAATGAGAGAAATACAGAAAAAGATATACTACAATGAAGGTATTGATACAAGTACAAAAGGAGCAGAAGCAACGGAAATAAACAAAGGGAATAGACAGCATTCCAGCACCAGTAATAGATCCACTTGATAGACAATTATAACACCTTCACAACCAGTTCTTTTTTTTTTGTCCAACTGATTTCCCGACCCAAAGACACAAAATACGGCCTATGATCCATAATACGAGTAAGATATCAGGTTTGCTACTTGTATCTTTTTCACCTGTAGTGCGCAGTTGTAGTGATGTCGAACAAATGGGTGCTGAAGTATGAAGAAGAAAAAGTCCGTCAAAGAAAAATTTGTGTCTTTGGGTCGGGAAATCAGTTGGACAAAAAAAAAAGAACTGGTTGTGAAGGTGTTATAATTGTCTATCAAGTGGATCTATTACTGGTGCTGGAATGCTGTCTATTCCCTTTGTTTATTTCCGTTGCTTCTGCTCCTTTTGTACTTGTATCAATACCTTCATTGTAGTATATCTTTTTCTGTATTTCTCTCATTTGTTTTCTATTTTTTACTTATTTTTCTTTTTATCTCTATGTGTTCCTCTCCTTTATTTTATCTTATTATTAGTTCATCTATCTTGAATTTCTTGCGATAGCATCGTGCCCTTGCTAGTTCTTGGTGCTGCACAAAAAAACTTAATTGAATGCAAAATCAGTTTATTGGCAATTAAAAAGTTTCATCCTGTCAATAACGATGATGTTACTTGGTATAGCTTAGGCCCTGTCGGCGATCATTGTCAAAAAAAAAAAAAACTAAAAAGGGGACTCAGGAAACTAAAGACGCTCAGATATCTATTGTAACAAGAAGTAACTGTATTGTGTAAGTTGTTTGAAGTGTAACTAGCGTCTCTATTTTATCACTGCAATAAACAAGCTCTTTCTCTTTGAATTGTATCAAGTGATCCATTGTGTTTTTTATTGTATTTGAGAGAAACTAACAGAGGTGGTGTGACTATAGAACCATTTATCTATCCTAACTTTCGCTTAAGGCCTTGTCGATGACGTGGAAGTGAAACGTATGACCCCTCTTGAGATGGTTTATTGTTAAACATCCTAGAGTTCTTGAGAATCGACTCAACGCTTTTGGAAGCTTCAAAATCCTTCAGAACTATTTTTGATTCTTCTTCATTCAACTCATCAACTAATCCTGGCACTCTCTTGTATAGATATGAGCCAAGCACTTGATGCCTGTAAATATTGCCATCTAATCCACGTCGTAAACGCTTTGAGTAGTTTTCAATGAACGCAATATGGGCTTTTCTTAATTTTTCTGGCAAAGGTAGAGAGCCCGCTTCGACATATTGCAAACATACTGGTAGAGAGGTGTCAATATTCTTGGCATATGAACTGATATCTTTATTCCTTTTCTCCTTTCCTTTGACATAAAGATATGTGGCGTATGGGATTGCTGAAGCGATTTGAGTTATTGGGTAGACACCAGGCTTGATCTTTTCGGTAGGGCTTCTCGTTCCAACTCTTCCAATTAAGCCTCTTTTAAACATTTCGGAGAGTGTTATATCTCCTTTGTACTTGACACCATTACATGGTATGATATTATTTGCAAATCTACTAATATTGTTTCTCCCAATAGTCCCAAATAGAGACAAGCGTATGGCAGCCTTGAAACCGAAATTCTTCAGGGTGTCCTTATAAATAGTCCTGGCATCAAACCCCTTAAATTTTAAAGATTCGTAAAACTCTTCATCAAATTTAAGGTATTCCATCATATCTATTGCTCCACTCATAATAGCATCATATAATTCGTCGGCAGTCATTTCTTCAGCTTTATCCTTCACCTGATCAGAATCTACGCCTCCCTGAACTGTTCCCGGTTGTTCTCTTTCCTTTCTCTTCTTTGATGCCATATTCTTTTCTTCTTGTCCTGACTGCATTGCTTAGCTTTTTGCTTCTTTTACTAGGACTGTGAATTGGTTAAGATGAGATAGGAAACCTTGTGTGTTGTATTCACTTACTTGTAGCAAAAAAAAAATGAAGCAGACTAAAAGAAGATTCTTCCATTCAGTTTTATATTTTCTATCTCTATTTATGCTAACTATATCATCTGTTAAATAAATTTGAAGTAAGCATGATTGAAAGGGGGGATTTTTCTGTTTAGAATAAGATGAATTAAACTTGATGACACAAAGTAGAATTGTGTTTTCGATAAATTTCTTGATTTAATGATGCATCTAGCTTACAATACATCATCACCCTAGACCACCTTAAAAACTGTTGAGCTATGATTGAATACTGTATGAATGCTTTGTAGATTATATAGTTAATAAAGTATATGCTTTGTTCTTTGCATCTATGTACGTTGGAATTGCCCATTAAAGAAACCATTTCATCAAAAACCTTTTGTGAGGAAAAAAAAGATGAAGCTGGGTAAAAAAAAAGGTTCTCCGTACTGATTGCGCTTAGTGCACAGATGTCTAGTTTGATCTGGATTTCTTGTTGACGTCCGATTCCTTGAAAGAAGCTTTGTGCTTGCGTAATCCTTTGATTCTTTTGGCTTGACCTGATCAGGTAGGCTTGTTCACGTTACGTCGTTTCCGGCATTCCTTGATAGTTTCTGGACTGTCAAAGTCTTCAGGCTTTTGCTATGTTTGCACGTCTGAATATCCTACCCAAGTAGTTAAATACTCGATACCATTTGGTTCTACTTCTCTATGATTGATCACGGCTTAAACTCCATAAATGTCTTTGTTTTCATCAGACTTGTTTGTTTCATTCTCCACTAGTTTGGTTTGCGAAGTAGGGATATTTCTGGCTAGAAAGAAGGCTATACGATTAATCAAGATGCAATTCTCATTGGTTATATAATTGTTATAGAATGAGACTATAGCATCCTATACCTAATCAAATCTGACTTGTAACTCTGTAGCTATACTTAGACAATTGTGAAATATATTAGTATAGCGACCCCTGTGTATTATATAAAACCTTCTTCTACTCTGGAAGTTTAATAAAGCTATACAAAAGTCTCAAAAAGCACTTACAGATAGTCTTTATTATAATAATAGCACAGGATGCAACAATAATCATGTACATAAAACGGACCTTCGTACTTGGCATCCGTTTCCCGACGCTTTTTTTTTCTGTGTTTTTGATCATTACTCTAGCACCTATGGGAAATGGTTCTTTGAGTATCCGATGCTTTCTTTCAGAGTGCTCGCTATCTTTTTACTGTGTTTTGATGATGTGATTCCTAATTTCAGAAATGGTGTAGTGATTGAATCTTTTGATTTCTTTTTTAACTTATATTTATTTATCATATCGTCAGAGATATCCATTCTCAATAGAACTTTTGTGTAATCTTTCAGGTCATTTGCTTGGCAATTTAGTATCACTTGAAATAGAGTATGATTGTGTAGTCTTGATATATGTTGATTCATTAGATACATGGTGCCTTCGACATACAAATCCCATGATTATGTATTCATATCCATTCATCATTTTGAGGATAATTGGTTTAGCAGTCTTTACATGAGTTTCCAAGTTGCCGGCTAGAGTGTAAGGTAACGAGAGAGCAGATTCAATGCCCATTTGTTGACACAAACTCTTAAGCAATTCGTTATGAAATTCTAGTCCTCTGTCATGTTGAAGTACTTTAGGATATCCCATAATGGAAAATATTTATATCAACTCCTTGGCGACGTCTAGGGCTGTTTTGAATTTGATTGCTCTAAGAATCACAACTCTACTAAAGATGTCAACGCGCACTAATAGGTAGTTATTACCTCTAGGAGTTGTAACATCGAACGTGCCTAGATCAACAGTAACTTTGTTTCACGTATTGTTGGGGGCATCACTCTTTGGAGGATGAAAAGCATGTTTTGCTAGATTGAATCGAGCTCATTAATACAATTCTTGATGTATTTTGTTACATCTTCGCGCAAGTGTAAAATGATATTTTGTTTTTCCTCTTCATTTTGAGGTTGCATGTATTTGTCTATACGACTAGCAGCAATGATTTGGTCAGTAACGTTATTTGATTTTGTTATTTCCATTTGTGAGGTTTCTGATGTTATGTGAGGCGAATTGTCACGGTTTTCTTTTGCTGTTTTGGAAGCTGCTTTCGTCTCAACTTGCGTATAAATCACTTGCTCACCCCTTTACAGCATTTGATCGGCGTTATCAGGATAAAGCAAACGCGATAAGTAATCAGCCAAGACGTTGGGTACTCCGGCATAGAAGGTGATGCCAATGTCAAATTTGTAGATCATCTCGTAGTAATTTTCAATGATTCAATTGATTTTTGGTTGAGAGTGTAGATACAGTATACCTTTGTTATTGGTATAGTAATGAAAGCGCTGACCAGACAACCACTGTTCCCATTTGGTAGTGCAATAGAGAAATGCTAGGATCTCACGTCGAGAGGATTCATGGTTGAGCTCTGCTTTCAATAAAGTGCATGCAACAAAGCCGATATAGCAAATGTGGTTATCAATTAACTGATACAAACAACCACCAATATCATATCCACTAGCATCAGTTACGAGATGCAGAGGACATTTGAGGCTAGTACAACTGAGTACAGGAGTATTAGCGAGTACGAGTTGCAATGTACGCATAGCTTCGGAATGCTCTGCAGTCCATACTGTAGCAGAATACCTAAATATAATTGATCTGTTACTACATATATCCATACATACCTTTCAGTTCTAAGCCTATAAAAATCAGTTATTCCATTACTGAGTCATATACCATTTTTGGATAGCTATTTACATACCAATGGATATAGAACACTTAGATAAGCTTAACATGATATTATAGAGAGAATAGCAGAGAAAATAGGAATGATAGTTGTTACTGCAATTACTATAAACAATATAAGATTATGCTCAGGAACTATCGGAAATAATATGATCATTTGTGGTGTTTAGGATTGTAGTGATATATAAGAAGAATAGAGTAAGACAAAGAAAGTACTTTGAGAATGCTTGTAGTGTTTTATTTCTTGTAAAGATTGGAAGAGGAGTTTCATAAGTTATCACTGTGGTATTTCCCTAAGCATCCTATAGCCAAGTCGAATTAGATTACACCTATAATACTAAAACCTTCTAATACAATGTTAACATCATATTAGAAGGTAGAAATCATATAAATGATTCTACGTATTTTATTGGTACTGAATTTAAATTACAAGAGATTGATTTTTATTATAAGCCAATTTACTTTTGACTTATGAATCTTCCCTTACTTTTAATAAAGGATTCAAGGAGACTCATTTCGCTTAACCGACTCATTTTTACAACTTACTGATTCATACGTCAAATATCACAATCACTACAACTACTATTTATACATGTCACAGTTATTTACAGCTTGTACTAAATTAGTGTACTTAGTCTATATGATTACATCACTCTCATCATTTACTTGTCTTTATATGACTTAATTAGATGAATGATGTTATGGAGTGATTGAGTCGGATTCTGTATATTGAGAACCTTATTGACTTTACTTCAGATGCTTTATTTAGTAAGTAATTTATCTGTTAAGTCAAGAGATTAAACAAGATTAAAGAGAGGGTTTTATTCAGTGCAAGGATGGGATGTCAATATAAATTATGTTTGGTAACACAGAACAAGATCTGTATTTGATTTAGTAATATATCGAATATTATATGATGTATGTTCAATACGATACATCAGTAAGGACTTACAGGGATTGATTTCATTATGTCTGATGTTATTATCCTTATGACTTATTTGGTTTACATGTTACCTTATTGTCATCGTTGAGACTTAAATGTGCTCAGATCACCACATCACTCAACTTCAGGAACGTAACAAAATCATATAAATAGTCTTTAGTGAATTAAGATAGAAGCTTTAGACTACTTTGGAAATAAAGACCATTCTAGTCGACTTGGTGTTTTCTTTTTTATATTTTTTTTTATTTTATTACAACAGTAACTGTTGTATAAGTAGGTTCTCAGCAGTAACAAAAGAGACAAAGTACGACTAAGACTCAACTTTTATTGTTTTGTCCGGATTAAGTTCAAAGTAAATTGAATGAGCTTTCTAACTAGTCAAGAATCTATCTCTATTTATACTATTCTATTGATGATGGAAAGTGACTTGGTCTTTGATGCACAATGTCTATCTTCGTTACACCTTATCTTATCTGCCAATGAACAACTATTTATAGCAGGCCAACTTTTATGACTTCTTGCATTGAGACATAAATAATTAAGCAGTGACATCTTCATAGTTCTACAAGACTTGAGATATTAATATCACCATCATTATCATATGACATCTTGTAACTATTGTGAGTCTAGATATTCTATTTGTGTTATGTAACGTGTATACTTTGATAGATGATGTGTAATAAAGACTATTGAGTACTTTTTGAGACTGTTAGTAGCTTTATTAAAACTTCAGAGAGAGAAGAAGGATTTTATAATACACGTCTAATTGCTACAGGGATAATAGTTGAGGATTCCTAATTAGGAGATTCGTAATACATTGGGTGAACACCTCTTGTGGAGGTTAAAGGGATATTTAAATATAAGATAATCAAGAGATTAGGACCGTTCTATAACATTATCCTCTCCCAGGTATAAGTATACCGATTTTAGTTATTGGGATCTTGATTTCTTGTTGTTTTTACGCTTGGTATTTGTTCCCTTTCTTTTTCCTGATCTTTCTTCCGCAACAAAGCGATTTAGCAACTTTTTGTTGGCCTTGTTAATTTCGGTTATGCTTTCAGGGATCACACCAATTCTTTGCCAATATTGCGTAATGAGTTTTGGATCAGCAAAGTTACTTTCAGGTTCCCAAGTGTTTTCAGAGTCATCGTATCCTTTCCACTTTACTTTATAGTGGTATACGCCATCTAGCTTTTTGTGAGCTATAATAGCTTCAACGTCATAAAATTGATCATTTGGTCCAAAAGCTTCATTGGATATCATTTTTATGAGAGATGGAGGATAGTTTTTGGACTCAAGTTCTCCTTTTTCGTTTTCTAATACATAAGTACCAGCAGAAGTCACTCTTTTCACTGTATAGGGGCCAACCCAGTTGGGGTCTAACTTGCTCTTTTGACCAGTTACTTTAACCATTACTGTTGCACCTACAGGTATTTCAACTATGCGGTGAGTGGTATCGAAACGTTCCTTCATTTTTTGTGTTACAAGAATTGTTCTTTCGTGGATAGCAGGCAGAACAATTGTAGAAATTTTTTTAATTCTGTCTTGCAATTCTTGATTGATTGCTTTACGCGTTGGTTCTTCTTTTAACTTTCCATAGTCTTCGAAATCATTTGCATCACGACCAAACATCAGAGTGAAAGGAGGTGTTTTTGTGCGATCAATGTATTTTGTGTTGATAAACAGCTGTGTTGGTTTCACGTATACGTCCCAGTCGGCTTTTGCTCCATTCACTCTTTTACGAATGACTTGAACGGCAGTTTGAATTTGTCTTTCGACAGCACCGTCTGCACGACTGTGATAGCGTGAAATGAGCGAATGCTCAAAGCCAGCATGTTCTTTGAAAGTCTCCATGACCTTGTTCACAAATTCCGTACCATTGTCAGATTGAAGACGTCTAAAAGGACCAAACGTACAGAATACTTCTATTACTTCATTGGCAATCGTATACGCTGTTTTGTCAGGGATTGCTTTCAGCACACAGAATTTAGTAGCAATATCCACCATTACAAGTAGATAGTTATTTCCGTTTTTTGATGTTGTAAAAGGGCCAGTGAGATCAATTGCCCAATGATCACCCGGAAGTTTAGCTACGATAGGTCTCAGAGGATGAAATCCATCTCTTCTGACAGTATGCATTTGACAGGGTATGCACTGTTTTACCAATTCTGTTGCTTCATTCTTTAGATTTGTCCAGTATATGCCTTTGCGACGTAGGGATCGATAGATAGCATCTGAGCCAAAATGACCTTTTACGTGTTCGCGCAACAAGAGTAACTTTCTTTCTTCGGCATCTGGAGGAGTGAAATATTCGCCACTATCTAACTTTGGGAAGGTTTCTTTGGCAGCTGCACGACTGTTGAGAACGTGATTTGGAGCCGCTTTATCCTCTCCCAGTTCAGTTGCATCATCCAGTTCATACAAACGTGAAAGAGTATCTGGTAGAATATTACTAGTACCAGGCAAATGAACGATTGAAAAGTCATATTGAAGGATAGTGTCAAACCAAGCAATCATCATAGAGTTGGCTATGCGTTGTGTATGCAGATATGTGAGAGCTTTGTGGTCTGTGTACAAGGTAAAATGCGATCCATAGATATATTTATGAAAAGCCTTGAGAGCAAAAACAATTGCTAATAACTCCCGTTTGGTTACCGAGTAGTTCTTTTCACTTTTAGATAGGCTTTTAGCCATGAAGGAGATGTATTTGATCACTTTGTCAAATTTCTGGTATAAGACAACACCAATGCCAAAATCGCTAGCATCCGTTGCAATACAGAAAGGATGATTGAGATCAGGGTAAGACAATAGCAAATCATGAAGAAGTACTTGCTTTAAATTGTCAAACGCTTTTTGATGCAAGGTGGTCCATACTTTACCCAAGTTTTTACAATTACGGAGACCATCCAAAGGTGACATGAGTTGAGACGCGTTAGGGATTAAATTACGAAAGTAATTGATTAATCCAGAATATCTCATAATGTCTTTTCCAGTTTTGGGAACAGAAAATTCAAGAACATTAATGAGCTTTCTGCGGTCCATGGATATGCCCAAAGGAGAGATGTGGAATCCGAGCAAGAATATCTTACTTTGGAAAAACTTACATTTTGAGGGGTTGAGCTTGAGATTTACTTCAGTAAGCTTCTGGATGACTAGTTTTACATGGATTTTGTGTTGCTCGAGGTTTTCACTTTTTATGACAATGTCATCTACGAAACAACGGGCAAAAGGTAAATTTTGAAGAGCAATACTCATTGTTCTTTGCATGATCAATGATACATGTTTTACACCAAACACAGTGCCAATAGGAGTATACTGAATACCTCTCCAAGTAAAACTAAGTTTATGGGCGTCATCTTCATTGAGTTTGAGGGAATTGAAGACAGATTTGAGATCTAGAGTACTATAGACTTTGGCATCTCTGAGATCCATAAAGATATCATGTATCAGAGGTAAAGGCATACGATCAATTGATTGTAGGAGAGCATTGACATGTCTAGGATCATGACAAACTCTATAACCCGTTACTTCACCTTTTCCATTCGTTTTTTTGACAACAGTTAATGGGCAGTTCCATTCTGTGTTAGCCGAAGCTATACGAATAAATTTTTCCTCTAACCATGTTTGAATTTGCTCATCAATTACTTTGTGATACATATAAGGTACATCATATGGACGTCGATAAGCAGTTACATCAGGAGGGTATGTAAATACACAACACTTTCAGGAATTGTACAGAAAGAGCCTTTTGGAATAGCTTGATTCTTTTGAACATAAGGTTCAATTTCATTCATAGCCAATTCAAACTCTGTTTTAGTACATACAGGAGAATTCTCAGATAGCTGATTTTCTCTGTCAATTTGTTCCAGCAACTCGCTTTTACTTTCAAACCGTCTCTTAGCATCAGTTTCGTTTAGATACATGGGATCGTCGTAATTTACAGGTAAGCCATAAATACCAATTCCGAACACATGCATGATGTCTGTACCAATACTCAAGTCATATTCATTACTCAGATTCATAACTTCAAATTCATGGGTTATGGTCTTTTGATTACAGGTAGTGGATAATACGCAGGTACCTAATCTCTTCACAGTGGTATTATTGTCAGCCATTTTGATGAAATTATTTCTGTGATTTGAAAGACTTTTAATAGTGATATTATGTCTTTTACAGAAAGAAAGACTAACAGCAGAAAAATCTGCACCACAATCAAGAAGAGCCAGTGTCCTGAAATTCCTTTCTACCGTAATTGGAAATAGAATAGACTTGGTTACATTTTTAAAGTCTTTAGTGACTATTTGATCTTTCGACTTACATTCGAGAGCCAAAAGGTTGACTCTGCCATTGATGTCTTCACCTTGTTCATGGCCTGCAGAAGGGGAAGAAGAAGTACGGATAGCCATACGACTTACCTTATCAAATTGCTTTGATGTTTCGCCTTTATTTTTCTGCTTCAAATGCTCATAAAATTGTTTGCATTTGTGACCATAGTATCATTTTCTGTTACAAAAATGACAAGGTTCTTGGGATGACTTACCAGTTCTCTGATTGTCATTTGACTTCATTTTTTTATGAGGTTCAGCTTCCTCTGACACTCTTCGTTTGGTGGGATTATAGGTCTCGTCATCACAGGCTAGGATCAGGTCAATGACCTGTTGGATCGATGAAGGTAATTGCGCGCCGCAAAAAGCAGGCATCGAAGACAAACAGCCTTTCCTAACATCATCACGCAAGGAACTAAAGAACATCATAGCTAATTTGCGGTCATCATCTATGCCGGCTTCACGACACAGACGCTGATACCGAGTAGCATACTGACGATTTGATTCTTTAGCGCCCTGCATGGTACGTCCTACTTGCACCCATGCCATGATCTGACGAGTAGGAGAGTCAAACTGCTCTAGCACTTTTTGGCGAGCTTCGATCCAAAGCAATTGCTTGCCAAGGATCTCACTCGAGGCCCAGCTGGTCTGATCCCCATTTAGACACATAGGAAGGAGTCTTTCCCAATTAGTGTCTAGTTTGAGCTGATATGCATTGAGCACCTTCTCGAAAGAAGTACAGAACTCCTGTGCGTTTTCATGCACACGCTCACCTTTTTCCCAAACTTGCTCACCTGCAAGCTGAAGAAGTGGCATACGGTTAGGAACCACGACACGCATGGAATTATCCATTTCTTGATGGGTTACGCTTGACGTAACAGAGCCAGCGGAAGAGACAGGAGGGGCACAGAAGGAGGCCAAGTTTCTTTCCATGGTCTCAATGTACTTGAGCTGGTCGGTGTAAGCCTTGTCGGCTGCTTGAGTCTCCTCGGACCCAGGATTAGCTGCTTGCAGAGTTACAAACAGAGCGAAAAGTTCGCGCTTTTTGGCTAACATGGCAGCCAAAGCTTGTTGAGCCATTTCAACTTCGTTGATGGCTGCAGTAGGAGTGGTGATGGCAGGAGCGTTGGCCATCTCGACATCTTCATGATGTTGAGCACCTTGGTTGTTGTTGTTGTTGTTGTTGTTGTTGTTGTTGTTCATTTCAGAGAGAAAAAAAAATGAGAGAGAGAGAGTAGTATTCAAAAAGTAAAATGTTATGTAACGTGTATACTTTGATAGATGATGTGTAATAAAGACTATTGAGTACTTTTTGAGACTGTTAGTAGCTTTATTAAAACTTCAGAGAGAGAAGAAGGATTTTATAATACACGTCTAATTGCTACAGGGATAATAGTTGAGGATTCCTAATTAGGAGATTCGTAATACATTGGGTGAACACCTCTTGTGGAGGTTAAAGGGATATTTAAATATAAGATAATCAAGAGATTAGGACTGTTCTATAACAATTTGTTAATCCTGCAATGATAGCAGTGACATTTGGTTGTCAGGCTAGACACTCAACTCTATAGCTCTGTTACAAGTGACTGTGTAATACGTCTCTTTATTTGGTAGTTTATGATCTGAGTCTAGACAGAGGTTACATGTCAACTATTGTGTTGTTCGATACATCTTTCGATACAACAGTAACCACTAATGTAGCGTGCATGAAACACCTGCTATATTTGAAGAATATAACATTAAGCTCTTTATCCAAGACTTTTTGTAATAATACAGACAAGAGACAGATTGCAGAAAAAGAGAAATGAGATACCAAAGACTTCCGATCAATGTACAATCTTTTCCGATGAATTTATCAACGAAAAATTCAAAGGTCACGTGACTTACAATATTGATATATTTATGTAAGCATTTTACAAATATATAGCTTCTTCGGTAGTATAGGCAAAAGAGTTTATTTAATAATGACTTGTAAGACTGATCCCTATGGGGCAAGTGTCTAATCATAAGGGCAAGCTAAAATAAGGATTATTCTAACTGGATCAAAAGGAACAAAAAAATAAACTAGCAGAATAGAAAAAAAGGAAAAAGAAACCAAGAGAGACAATAAAAAATAAATAGAGAGAGAGCAAAAAAGGGAATCAGACTACACTAAGGTAGTTGTAAAGAGTAGAAGTAACAAGAGGAGCAACTTGTTTGTAAAAGACAGGAAGCAACCATTCCAAGAGAGTGAGACCACGGATATCCTGAGAACAGGGACTGAACTCGACATCGGGTAGGCAGATCATGTCCATGTCCAGCATAATTGAGCAGATGGTAGGCCACCAAGTGGACCAACGCAAAAGAGAGACAGAATGACGCTGGTCATTGGGAGAAGGAGCGGAGGGAAGTCGAGGGAGTTGGTTCAGCACAAAATCCAAAGGATTTGGCTGAGCATCAACAGCAACACCAAGACGAGAAGCAACAGAGAGACAAGAGAGCAAATGGTTCCGTGAGGCATGTGGATGACCACAACGACAGGGAACAGGACGAGCAGGTAACCAACCCATCTTCCAACGAAGAAGACGACTACGTTCCCAAACGGACATTGGCAGCACCAAGGTGGGATCAACACCCAGCACAGGACGACAAGCACGCAAGAGAACCAGACCATCAGGTTTGGCCAAAAGGCCAGCCAGGTAAGCACGACGATAACGCCTAATGACAGGCTTGGGATCACCACCAGAGGTAGCAATCCACTGCTGCAAGGAAGAGAAGCGAGGCACAGAGGGAGAGACAAAAGAGTGACAGACCAGTTTCCACAGGGAGTTGTTCTTTAACAGCTTTTGCCAACGGAAACGAGGAGAAACAGAGGCAGAGGCAATGTGGGCAAGCAAGACAGCGAGCAAAGTATCAGCAGGAAGCTGTTGCATACGCACCAACATTTTAAACCCCAGAATGGAGACACGCTCCTTCATGCAAGGCAAGTGGGTCAGGTGTTTAAACACCACTGTTGAAGCCTTAGAGTGTCCACCAAAGGCAAGACGAAGACACTGATCTTGAGCACGCTCAATAACCCGAAGGTCACGAACTAAGAGAGAAGAGATAGCAAGACCATATTCTAGCTTGGGCCGGATGAAGGTGGCATACAGCCGAGCAGAGGTCAGACGAGAGAAGCCAGTCGAGTGAACACCCAAAGGTTGAAGACCAGAGCGCATGGCCACCAAGGCAGAACGAGCGTTGCGCTGGACAAGGAGAGTAGCATCCAGTTGAGCTTTGCTATTAAAGGGCAAGCCCAAATAGTCAAAAGACTCGGCAACAGGAAGAGCAGTACCATACTGGCGTAAAGGAGTAGTACGACCAGTATACAGCGGTGGGTTTACCACCACACACTTGGCCGGGTTCCACCGATACCCAAGAGACAGAGAGTGTTCTTCAGCTTTCTTCAACAAGCGGGGCATGGTCTCAGCAGTACCGATCAAAACAACATCGTCAGCATAGAGCAGTGAGTTGATCCAGAGGCCATCATACAGACGTTGAGGCATGGATCCAAACACACGAGAGCGAGGCATTGAGATGGACCGCAGGACGGCAGGGAACGAGTTAATGTACACAGAGTACAAGTAGGGAGACAAGATCGAACCTTGCAAGACACCAGTACCAGGCCAGAAAGAAGGAGAACGAGCACCAGAGACCAGTACCTCAACTTGCACATTGTCAAAAAGACAACGCAGCAGGCCAAGAAGAGGATCAGAGACATAAGTCTCAAGAGCACGCCAGACAATGTTACGATCAACACTATCGTATGCTTGCTTAATGTCCAAGAAACAAAGGACAGGAGGTTCACCAAAGTGATCATCAGCGTGCTGACGACACAACTCATGCAAAGACAGAGCCTGGTCAAGAGTACCACGATGAGCGCGAAAGCCACCTTGAACGATATCCAGAGGAGGACCAGATTCCAAGAGCTCAGGATACACGCACAACTCCAGCAACTTACGCATGACCGAAGTCAAGCTAATGGGCCGGTAGTTGGCTGCACTCAGAGGATCACCCTTCTTGTAAATGGGCACGACCTGGGCAGTACACCAATCGCGAGGGATTCGAGACCAGAACCAGCAAAGAGAGAAGAGCAAGACCAAGAGAGGAGACAAGTCATCGACAATGGGCAATAGCATCTCGGTTCTCAGATGATCAACACCCGGAGCTTTACGACGAGAGAGCTTCTTCAAGAGAGTGTCAGACACTAACTCGACCGTAAAGGGACAGTCCTTATCAGCAGCAGTAGTAGCACCAACAGGAAGGGAGAAAGACAAGTCAAGACCAAGCTGGTTCTGAAGATACCTAGCAGTATCAACCGAGACACAAGGACCAGAAGGCAAAGGGGGAGCAGTAGGCCGGAGAGCAGGCAGGTGATCACCAGCAAAGACAGACCGAAGATGACTTGACATCACCGTAGCAGCAACAGCAGGACCTTCAGGATGCGAGAACCCAGGAGAGGTAGTACGACCACGCCGTAACCGCTTGATGGTGGCAGTAGTGTCAGAGAAAGGACCAGAAGAGAGCTTGTCACAGAACTGCTTCCATGTTTCACGCCTACGACGCTTGAGCTCAGCATTGAACCGGTCACAACAAGAAAGATACGCACGCCACAGAACAGCCTTACCAACGCCGTCAGAAGCTCGTCGCCAAGCTCTTCGGGCGTCCTCACGAGCATCCACAAGAGACTGCAGAGAGCAAGTCCAGAACCAGGTGTTACCAGGAGGTCGTGGCTGTTTGCGACCAACAGACTCATCGAGGCAACGGTGGATGGTATCAGTGAGGCTACTAGCAATAGAATCAACATCAGGGATAACCCTTTCAGTTGGGAGAGTTGCGTGAGTAGAGGTACGACTGCTATGTTGCCCGAAGGCTTGACAAATAGAATACTTAACTTCTGCCAAGAGTGTATTTTTGATAGGTGCGCTATGCAACCTGAAAAGAGACTGATACAGCTCTACACTCTTGTGATCATCCAGACAAGACAGTTTCCATAAAAGACGCGGATGAGCAACTGGAGCAGGAGGCAGAGAAGACAGAGAACAAGACAGAGAGACAGAAACATGGTCAGAACCAAGGCCGGCATCACGGACAACAAGAGAAGGAGCAACCAGATCATCAAAGCTGATAAAGAGATCAATTACGCTACTCCAACTGGAGTGACCAGGCTGAGAGTTAGCCATGCGACTTTGAGAGAACAGAGTTGGAACACCTTTTGCCAAGAGAGAGTTCCAACAGAAAAGACCAGCTTCCTCAACCCATTCGGCCAGACGAGTACCACGAGTGTTACTTCGAGAGTCACCAAGAAGAGGAACACTACGCGCATTCAAATCGCCACAGATGAATGCGTTGGTCTGAGAGGCATGAGTACGAGAAGGGAGAGACATAATGAGAGACATAAACTCATCATCGGGCAGAGAAGGAGGGGCATAGACACAATGAATGAGAAAGGTAGAGACTTGACAAGAAAAGACATAAGGAGAGGAAGAAAGGAGAGGAGTAACTGGGTAAGGACAAGTAGGATTGACCAAAAGAGAGATACCCATCTTGCCACGGAAAGAGTCAGCAACAGGTTGACCATAGGTATGATACTGTTGCCAAGAGGTGGGAAAACGAAGAGGAGAGAGTAGCCAAGTCTCGGTGATGAAGATGAGGGAAGAGTCATAAAGATAGTCAGTAACAGTACTAATGGCTTGACGAGCAATACCATTAGCATTCCATATAGTCATAGTAAAGTCATAGGTAGAAGGAGAGGAAGGGGGCATAGGTTCATAAGAAGGCATAGGATTGGTACTCAATAAGAGGATGAGACCGGTTCACCATCACCGGCCAAGGCAATTTCCATATCAGTAGAGGGAGCAGAGTCAACACCGACTACAGAAGAGAGAGGACCAACTACAGTACCAGCCTGTTCCTTTGACAACCAACCTTGACGGACAAAGTCGTAGGCCACCAGTCTACGCGTTTGTTCACGAACATAGCCAAGAGCACGAAGAAGACGAGCTTGTTGCAATTCACGAGCCTTGGCAGTGAGAGCATCGGCATCCAGAGAGGCAAAAGCAGGATCAAAGACATTGGATCCAGAGAAAGGATCAAAGTCTGTCAAGACCGGGAGAGAATACTTGTCCATGACCTTGAGAAGATCAGCCTTGTAAGCAGTGTGAATGAGCAAAGCTACAACGTTACGAGCTGGGTAGTGCACATCAAGGATACGGCTGTTATCCAACCCGATAAGTCGCAGCTTATGACGGAAAGCAGAGAGACGGTCCCGATACTTGTTTGGCAAGTAAACATACTCAAAGAGAGGTGAGTTTACTGAAGAACCAGCCGGAGAAGAAACAAGAAAGATACGAGCAGCGGCCTTACGTTGGCGAGGCGTGATCTTTTTCTTGGGCTTGGCCTGAACAGCCAAAGAGGAAACCGACTTGTTGGACTTACCATAGGCCTCAGCAGGTGTAGGAGCAGCAGCAGCAACATGAGCCCATTTAGACACGGCGGCCGAAGGAGAGACAGAAGGAGCAGGCAAGGAAGAAGGAAGCAAGTCATCATCCATTGCTACATCAACAGACGGGGACAAAGAGAGAGAAGGACCAGACTTGTTCTCAAGTTCCAAGATCTTGGCACGAGCAGCGGCAAGCTCTTTCTTGAGTGCCGAGTTCTCAGCAACAAGAGACTCCAACTGAGAGAGACGCTCTTCATACTTTTCGAACTAGGCCTGAAAAGCAGCAAACCAAGCAGGAGGAGCAGAGGAAGAGGGAGAGGCCGACGAGAGCAAAGAAACATTACTTACCTCTGGCAAAGAATCAGCACCAGAGAAAGAAGGAGCAACAGAGAGACCAAAGTCAAAGACAACGTCTTTGTTCAGCTCAAGTGGAGCAGATGTCGAAGAGATGCTGACGTCATCAACTCGAGATCTCGGCAAGGTACGCGTCATGTCGGCAGGGATCAAAGGCGGCGAAAGTGAACTATGCAAGCGCTTACCGGAGAGACTTGAAACTTTAATAGGTGATGTTTCTAATACAGAGATAGATTCTGACAAAGTTTCAGCTGGTTCTGATGCTAGGTTCTTTGTAGATGAGGCTTCGAAGTCGAGATCTTTAGTTGAAGATGTCGAAATGTCGTGAATCGCGTTGGTGAATGTGCTAGAGTTGTCGGATTGGGACACTTTGGGTACCAAAATGTGCGGACGAGATTGGGGAATAATAATTGACAAAGAAATACGCTGGTTAATAAGGAGGAAGTCGAGCTTTTTACACTCTAATCAATTTGGTGAGTATGAGATGTCGGTTAGACGTAGGTGAGACGGTCTCATCACCGTCTCATCCACACTGTGTAAAAAAAACAAACGCCCGTCTAATACAAAATGTGGATGAGACGTTCTCATCACGTCTCATTCACAGTGTGTGTCATATACAAGCTACCGTCTCATCCTCATTCTTTTCTTGTGGATGAGACGTCTCATACCTTTTGATGATTCGCCCTTCTTACAGACGAACCCTTGGCTGACCTTCCTTAAACGGACCTTTGATTTTAGTTTGTACATCCTTCGGGACATACTTCTTTTCTTTAGCCTTGTTCCACGTTACAATTTACATTCATTTGACGCTTCCTTTCCTTTTGCTATTCGCTCATCTTTCTAACGATGATACCTTTATTTGGATGCTTCTTTAGCTTTAGGTAGTACTAATTCTTTACTTCTTTCACTTTATATGCTTAAAATAGATTTTTGCGCTTTTTTAAATCTTTTTGATTGGGCTCTTTATTTAAAATATTGATATATATATACATCATGTACTACTAAAAACGACCATTTTACTGGCCTAGATATGACTAAAAAGAGCGGAATTGGCATGGGATGCCATGGATTTCCACCCTTGCACTTACCTTCACCAGGATATCGTTTAGGGGCCTGTTTTTTAGCAAAAACGCTTGAAACGCCACACAGAGGAGCAATCTTGATCAATAGCGCAAAAAGCCTGGAAGAACAGAGAGCGAAAACAGACGCGGTACAATTCTAGAAATGAAATTGTTAGAAAGCTGATAAAAACAATGATACGTGATATTGCTTACCAAAAATTCACCCATCAAAAGAACCCACAAAGAAAGACGTTCCCTGAAGAAGGCAATCTAAATAAACAAAAATTTTAGTCAAATGTAAAGGAGATAATTATGTAGTTAAGATTAATACCAACCTCAAAACCAAAAATCAGTGGCAACACAGACAGGTAATCTACGAAAAGTTCATGTTAATTAGGTGTTTGAATGAACAGTGTAATACTAACCTCTTCTCTTGAAAGATACTAGTGATAATCTAAAAAAAATACAAAGCTTAAGACTATATTATCCGTAAAAGCGAAAATAAAACTTACCACATAAAATAAAATAAAGAACGAGAGAAAAAAGGAAAAGAAAGAATAAAAAAGAAGTTGCGTTTAAGAGCGGGAAAGTGAATTCTGTTGAAGAAAAAATTTTCTCTCGGTCATACAAGCAATGTTGACATTGTGTACCCAGATTTACAAATTGGTAAGTAAGAGATCATATTTAAACTGTAACATAGCTTCCTATTTCCACTCTTCTGTTACCTTTATACATAAATCTTTTTTTTCCAATGAACAACAACAACAACAGACAAGCAATTCCTATTGATGCTCCCCCTCGTTTTGCACCTCGTGTAAACAACGAGACTCGTCAGAACAGCACCATGTCTTTGGAATTGAGCAAGTTGAAGGCTCTCATCGCTGATACTCAAAAGAGTACAGAAGAGTTCAAGTTGGCCATTCAGCAAGAAATGGCCAAGAAGGATGACCAAATCCGGGGCATGACCATGCAAATGCATGAAATGGCTTTCCAGATGCATACTATGCAGAAGGAAATGGATGGCATGAAGACCATGGCCAAGAAGATGATGGCCGGTACTTCCATCGGTCGTGCTCCAGGTAGAATTGCCAAGCATGCGATTAGAGTAAGTCTCGAATCTTTGAAATTTTGCTTCTTGGTGTACTAACATATGGTTTCAATGACACAGAGAGCCATGAAGACAGCCGAGGTAAGAGCCTTGAAGGACACCCAGTGGAACATGGGCTCCAGTCTTATGAAGGATGAGGAGAACACAAAGATTGTCAGCAGCATCGTTGCTCAACTGGCTGTTCACCCGAAGGTGGCAGAAGTTGCTGCCCAGTTGAAATGGGGACCTGTGCAAAAGCGCAAGTACTTGATGGAAGTTGTTCGTAGTCGGTTCAACAATCTGAAGAGAAAGAACGAAGACGAGAAGAAGCCTGAAGTAGAACAGGCACAAAAAAGAATGAGAAATAACGCAAGTTCTCGTAAATCATATGTAAGTAAATTGACACAAACAGAGAATGTGAGTTTGACAGGTACTAACCTTAATGCAAAAGGTTCTTCGCAAAAGAAGAATGGCCTTCTCTATGAACATCGATGACTGTGTTGAGAAGTTTGGTCCTCAGAACGAATGCGAGCAACTTCTGTGCAGCGACATGACATCTGATCAAGAAGATGTCATTGAAAACAATGAGGAGATTACGGTGAGAAAAGCTCCCTCTTACAGAAGTACCAAGGTAGTTATAAAAGACATTTTGACCCTAGTATATGGGAGTAGTTAGAACTAATATGGTATTATCTTGTAGTGTACTATGTTCTTCGATTACCTTGACGAATGCAGAAGAACGCAGAAAAAGAAGGGTCAATTCGGTTCTGCAAGAAAAGCCGTATTGAAGTTGTTGATGTTGAAGCCCGTCTGCCTGTCAAGAAGCTTCCCTCTTGGGGTATTAAAGAGAATACCTTACAAGAACAGGAATCAGATTCGTTTTTGGATCTTTTATTGTAAATAAAATTTTGTCGTCCTATAAATATTTCATCGAATTTTTCTTGGTAGATGCAAAGCTACTACTATGTTGGCAATGCCTGGATAATATAAATGCGAAGTAGAATGGATCTTGTGTACAGGAACTATACAAAAAAAGTCATCCTCTTCGAACTGATCAATAAATGGTTGCATGCTGTCATCTGTATAGGACTGTAAATCCTCTATCCTTCTCTAGGAAGCTTGAACCATTGTATGAAAGCAAAATAATGATCAAGTTTTTGAGGGGCTTCGCCATTTTCGTCTTCTAACAGAGGTGCATGCTTGAAAAAAATCTAATTGCGCCAGTTCGTAACGTTGTTTCGTCTAGTATGGAGTCTATTTCAGTTCCTTTCTTTCGAAATACATTGACATAAACACCACTGTTACTGCCTGTCAGTTGAGATGAATAATTGTATCCTAAAAGGTCGATGGATTTAAATTTTTGCACATCGTTTGAAGACGTAAATCCCTCATATGCAAGTGTGTAATAATCCAAAAGACATGCATATTCATTCTCTGAAAGACGACTGTGTTTAGAAGACGCCCATCTGATGGATCTGTAGCTTTCTGGAGGCATTTCTTCATATCCAAAAGGATCGCCGTTGATTGACGAGAATCCAACAAAATCACAAAACATAGATGCAGCTGCTTGCGCCTGTTGTTCTTCATCTAATTCAGTAATTCTCTGGTCATTGTCTGAGGCTGTAATACTGTTCATGTTGTTTGATGGGTTTTTAGGTTCTGAAATCCAAAAAGTTTGTTAAAAATAAATGGTTGAAATGAGCAAGTGTTTTAAACACAATTCTTTTTCCTCTTTTCCTCATTTCCGATTTTATTTTTAAAACAAAACTTTTTGGATTTCAGAACCTAAAAACCCATCAAACAACATGAACAGTATTACAGCCTCAGACAATGACCAGAGAATTACTGAATTAGATGAAGAACAACAGGCGCAAGCAGCTGCATCTATGTTTTGTGATTTTGTTGGATTCTCGTCAATCAACGGCGATCCTTTTGGATATGAAGAAATGCCTCCAGAAAGCTACAGATCCATCAGATGGGCGTCTTCTAAACACAGTCGTCTTTCAGAGAATGAATATGCATGTCTTTTGGATTATTACACACTTGCATATGAGGGATTTACGTCTTCAAACGATGTGCAAAAATTTAAATCCATCGACCTTTTAGGATACAATTATTCATCTCAACTGACAGGCAGTAACAGTGGTGTTTATGTCAATGTATTTCGAAAGAAAGGAACTGAAATAGACTCCATACTAGACGAAACAACGTTACGAACTGGCGCAATTAGATTTTTTTCAAGCATGCACCTCTGTTAGAAGACGAAAATGGCGAAGCCCCTCAAAACTTGATCATTATTTTGCTTTCATACAATGGTTCAAGCTTCCTAGAGAAGGGATAGAGGATTTACAGTCCTATACAGATGACAGCATGCAACCATTTATTGATCAGTTCGAAGAGGATGACTTTTTTTGTATAGTTCCTGTACACAAGATCCATTCTACTTCGCATTTATATTATCCAGGCATTGCCAACATAGTAGTAGCTTTGCATCTACCAAGAAAAATTCGATGAAATATTTATAGGACGACAAAATTTTATTTACAATAAAAGATCCAAAAACGAATCTGATTCCTGTTCTTGTAAGGTATTCTCTTTAATACCCCAAGAGGGAAGCTTCTTGACAGGCAGACGGGCTTCAACATCAACAACTTCAATACGGCTTTTCTTGGCAGAACCGAATTGACCCTTCTTTTTCTGCGTTCTTCTGCATTCGTCAAGGTAATCGAAGAACATAGTACACTACAAGATAATACCATATTAGTTCTAACTACTCCCATATACTAGGGTCAAAATGTCCTTTATAACTACCTTGGTACTTCTGTAGAGGGAGCTTTTCTCACCGTAATCTCCTCATTGTTTTCAATGACATCTTCTTGATCAGATGTCATGTCGCTGCACAGAAGTGCTCGCATTCGTTCTGAGGACCAAACTTCTCAACACAGTCATCGATGTTCATAGAGAAGGCCATTCTTCTTTTGCGAAGAACCTTTTGCATTAAGGTTAGTACCTGTCAAACTCACATTCTCTGTTTGTGTCAATTTACTTACATATGATTTACGAGAACTTGCGTTATTTCTCATTCTTTTTTGTGCCTGTTCTACTTCAGGCTTCTTCTCGTCTTCGTTCTTTCTCTTCAGATTGTTGAACCGACTACGAACAACTTCCATCAAGTACTTGCGCTTTTGCACAGGTCCCCATTTCAACTGGGCAGCAACTTCTGCCACCTTCGGGTGAACAGCCAGTTGAGCAACGATGCTGCTGACAATCTTTGTGTTCTCCTCATCCTTCATAAGACTGGAGCCCATGTTCCACTGGTGTCCTTCAAGGCTCTTACCTCGGCTGTCTTCATGGCTCTCTGTGTCATTGAAACCATATGTTAGTACACCAAGAAGCAAAATTTCAAAGATTCGAGACTTACTCTAATCGCATGCTTGGCAATTCTACCTGGAGCACGACCGATGGAAGTACCGGCCATCATCTTCTTGGCCATGGTCTTCATGCCATCCATTTCCTTCTGCATAGTATGCATCTGGAAAGCCATTTCATGCATTTGCATGGTCATGCCCCGGATTTGGTCATCCTTCTTGGCCATTTCTTGCTGAATGGCCAACTTGAACTCTTCTGTACTCTTTTGAGTATCAGCGATGAGAGCCTTCAACTTGCTCAATTCCAAAGACATGGTGTTGTTCTGACGAGTCTCGTTGTTTACACGAGGTGCAAAACGAGGGGGAGCATCAATAGGAATTGCTTGTCTGTTGTTGTTGTTGTTCATTGGAAAAAAAAGATTTATGTATAAAGGTAACAGAAGAGTGGAAATAGGAAGCTATATTACAGTTTAAATATGATCTCTTACTTACCAATTTGTAAATCTGGGTACACAATGTCAACATTGCTTGTATGACCGAGAGAAAATTTTTTCTTCAACAAATTCACTTTCCCGCTCTTAAACGCAACTTCTTTTTTATTCTTTCTTTTCCTTTTTTCTCTCGTTCTTTATTTTATTTTATGTGATAAGTTTTATTTTCGCTTTTACGGATAATATAGTCTTAAGCTTTGTATTTTTTTTTAGATTATCACTAGTATCTTTCAAGAGAAGAGGTTAGTATTACACTGTTCATTCAAACACCTAATTAACATGAACTTTTCGTAGATTACCTGTCTGTGTTGCCACTGATTTTTGGTTTTGAGGTTGGTATTAATCTTAACTACATAATTATCTCCTTTACATTTGACTAAATTTTTTATTTATTTAGATTGCCTTCTTCAGGGAACGTCTTTCTTTGTGGGTTCTTTTGATGGGTGAATTTTTGGTAAGCAATATCACGTATCATTGTTTTTATCAGCTTTCCAACAATTTCATTTCTAGAATTGTATCGCGTCTGTTTTCGTTCTCTGTTCTTCCAGGCTTTTTGCGCTATTGATCAAGATTGCTCCTCTGTGTGGCGTTTCAAGTGTTTTTGCTAAAAAACTGGCCCCTAAACGATATCCTGGTGAAGGTAAGTGCAAGGGTGGAAATCCATGGCATCCCATGCCAATTCCGCTCTTTTTAGTCATATCTAGGCCAGTAAAATGGTCGTTTTTAGTAGTACATGATGTATATATATATCAATATTTTAAATAAAGAGCCCAATTAAAAAGCATTTAAAAAAGCGCAAAAATCTATTTTAAGCACATAAAGTGAAAGAAGTAAAGAATTAGTACAACCTAAAGCTAAAGAAGCATCCAAATAAAGGTATCATCGTTAGAAAGATGAGCGAATAGCAAAAGGAAAGGAAGCGTCAAATGAATGTAAATTGTAACGTGGAACAAGGCTAAAGAAAAGAAGTATGTCCCGAAGGATGTACAAACTAAAATCAAAGGTCCGTTTAAGGAAGGTCAGCCAAGGGTTCGTCTGTAAGAAGGGCAAATCATCAAAAGGTATGAGACGTCTCATCCACAAGAAAAGAATGAGGATGAGACGGTAGCTTGTATATGACACACACTGTGAATGAGACGTGATGAGAACGTCTCATCCACATTTTGTATTAGACGGGCGTTTGTTTTTTTTACACAGTGTGGATGAGACGGTGATGAGACCGTCTCACCTACGTCTAACCGACATCTCATACTCACCAAATTGATTAGAGTGACACCACTACGAAAAATTAACTTTGGAGGCCCTAAACTTGTGTTTTAAAACACAAGTTTAAGGGGTTGTTAAAGGGGTCCTTTTTGCAGTAAATTATTAACTCGCTCAAAAATGGTCAGAATGCGCTGAAACTTGGACAAAGTATATCTCTAACTGTCTACAATACATCCATTCAAAAAAAGTGAAGTCCCTTCTTCCAACATGTACCATCTTTTAGCTTTTCAATTTCTACATTCAATGACTTTGAGAAAAAAAATTAAATAAAAAATTTAAAGTGATTCAAGTTCCGTATTTTAGCACTGCCTGAATTTCTCACCGCTAAAAGTTGCTCACAGCAAATTATTTCTAGTAATTTGATTGGTCAAGATAGTTTATTTTTTCTTCAAAGCCAAGAGAAATTATCAAGTATACTAAAGTTGTTTGTGCATGTTGCAATGGTGCACATGAGAAACTAGAAACGGCCCAATAGCTATTGCAGATTGGTTTTCAACTTTTAGAAAAGAGCTGTTAAAGTTTTTTTGTTAAAACTGTCTGGTTTGAGTTCGTCATCTTGCTTTAAAAGTATAAAACAAATACATGACTTAAAAGTGTAGATTGCTAATTGTTGTTGCTCATGAGGAGAAAGATGTGTTGAAATGTCAAGTTTAAGCGTTGGTTCGAAGTAAAGGAAGGGTATTTGTTAGAAGTTGAGCTATTTTTATTATTTTAAAAAAATAAGCTTAAGATTTATGGAAAGAGAATTAATAAAAATAAAAAAAAGTAGTAAAGCGCTGGCTCCATTTTAACATATAAGTAAACAAGCAAGTTGAAATCAGCTTACACCTCCTGCGTAGTCTTAATAGGTTGCTTGTTGCAAATGTGCGTTTGTAGAGAGTTTATTTAAAAAAAGTTTTAAAAAATTAGGCTAGCCTTCTTGTTAGCGGATAGGCAGTGAATAAATGTTTGATTTCACTATGACGAATATGTATGGGCACATACAGTTTATGAACGGGCAAAATGCTGCGAAAGCTTTTACGCTCGTATTCTTTGCGGAAAGGCCTAATTCTCTCAGTCGTGCCTGTTTCAACATTGTCTATATTGATTCGCGGGTTCTTGTACCAACTGACAAAGGCAAAACAGTGTTTGGTCGAAAAGATCTCACCGTTTCATGATAATCAGTCTCATGAAGGAAAAAATACTCTATGATTCCTGCGCGCAGGTGCTCTTCATCTCCAGTATCTCGTACTCCTTCTAGATCATCAGTCTCAATGTTATTAGCACGGTAGGCATAAATGTGTGCTCCTTCATCTCGTCCGGTCAAGCGAGATCTGTATTCGTGGCCAAGTACTTGCATTTTTTTTATTTTTTGCACCTTGTTGGTCACAATAAGGGGCGTCTCGTACTGGAAGTTATAATAGGCCTCTAGACACTCGAAGTCCTCTTGACTCAGCCTGTTGGGTTCTCTTTTTGCAAAAGAAACCAAGATATGGCCATTCTCATTCAATGTTCGTGACCCATAGGATCTCCGTCTTTTTCAGAGAGTTCCCAAATGTCTTCTCTGTGAAGAGAGCTATCTGATCCAAATGGCACAAGTTCCATATTGCTGCCTGGTTCGTGAAGACTGTCTGCGATTTGTTGGGCTGTTTGGTACATGATGTTTTGTATAATTTAAATGTTATGAAGAATTAATAAAAAAAAGTAGAGAACCTTTTTTTTTATTTAAAAAATTAATTTCAACTCAGCTCTATTTTTTTTCTTTCAATTTTTTTTCTTTCAAACATATTATTAGCAGCGATATATACACTTGGATGCGACTATCGACAGTGATCAGTTACAAGATAATGCTTTGTATACCGTAGTGTTCAAAGTTATAAGTTAGACGACATACTCGGATAATACGCTTTGTAAAGTAATTAAGTGAGATTGAAATCAATAAACCAAGTTTTTTTTTATTCAATAATATATATAATATCAATTTCTAACTATTATATACTACAAAAAAAAGAATCTATAGGTCAGTGGAAGAAAAAAGAGAAAAAGAAGCGGAGAGAGAGAAACAAAAAGAGAAAGCAAGTGGATAAGAGAAAAGCGCCAAAAGAGTTGTCAACTTTAACTTTCGTAATGAGCAACCGAGTCAGAATCGTTAGCGAAAATGATCGATTGCATTTTATCCATAAATGTTTTTTCAAATCCTGGCTGATGGTTGGAATTGATCTGTTTGATGAAGTAGTTGTTTCTTTCAAAGCCAAAACCCCAGAAGCAAGATATTGGTCCAAACTTGTAGATACATTCACGAAGATGCAACATGAAATGGAAGTTTGGTGGAATAGATTTGGGGCCATATCGTTGTTCGAAACCCCGAGCAAAAGCAAGCAAATGGTTATGAGCAACCTCGACGTCAGTCTTCTTTATTGAATGATTATCAAGCAACCTAAGAGCATCAATCAAATGCATAATCAAGGCGTGTTCAGCGTCAGTGAGCAAAGGAGGACGAAGAACACCTTCGGCCATGGTAGTAATGAAGTGCTTGTATTCAGCAGCCTTGACATATGACATTCCATCTTTAGTGATCTTGTTAGCCATGGGAGCACACGAGGCACTCTGGTTGTATATGAACTTTTTCTGCATGACTTTTTTAACAAGTAACAAAGCATTTGTAGGCAACATGGTCTCGAGAGTTTTCTTAACAACACCAAGGTAGAGGACATGCATCGGTTCGATGGCAATGATGTTGTAAGAGTAGTAGGGTAACTCGAAGAGAATTGAGTAGCGGACGCCACTGTTCTTCTCCAAGTCACTTCGCTCTCTAGTGTTCTAGCATTTTTCCATTCCGTTGAGCTATCCTTGGTTTCTTGTAACGGTCTTGGCTCCCATTGATCGCAATTCCAATGACAGTAGTTGCGGTTGTTGCCAGGACCTTCAAATCTAGGGAAGAACGTTTTGCAGAGATGGCACCCATAGCCACTGTTAAAAGACATGCTGGCAGCAAGTTTCTTGGTAGCAGGTAGATCCGAGCTGACAGAGTACAAGCATGCTCTAACTTTGTGGTATTGAACAGTACCATTTTGCATCACCATTTTCATCACCACACCTTCCAGCAATACCTTCAGGTCGTTGACCATAGGGGCAAGGTAGTTGTTGATTGCTGTAAGGGGTGGCTCCTTGGGACCAGGGATAACACCAACAAGTATCATGTTCTGCTTAAGATCTCGGCCGGACTGCTTTGGTAGGTTGTGGATGGTGAGGTAAATACAGCCGACACTATGACTGGACTTGAAGGGACTGAACCAGTCAACATTGAGAGAAAGCAGAAGGTTGTAGTCTGACTGTAGAACGAAAGGAGTCTCAGAGGGGGTAGCCTTGAAGTTGTAGAAACCAGTCGCATCATACAGATCAGATAGATACCTGTTGGCTTGCTCGCGGGACTTCCATGACTTGGCTTGTTCTGCGAAGCCTCGTCTCAAGAAGAACTTCTTGAGTGTTGTAGGAATTGAACAGTATGAATACTCCAATTGAGGAACAGGTTTTGCATAGGAGGAGGTGCGGTTGTAATCATACACGAGACCTTCGCAGAATTCGCCGGAACTGGTGGGCTTGTATCCAGCATTTCGTAAGGGTTGATTGCAAGTCATATCCTCTTGGGAAGGTTCGCTGATTATATTGGACAGGTGGTAACAGGAAGGACAAACAGCGTAGTGAGTGATGCCACGCTCACTAAATACCTCAAGAAGATTACGGTCACGGAAGGTTGCCATGCTTTTGGGAAAACGGAACTCATCGCCGTGGAGTTGTAGTAGCTGGTTCAACGTTTTCATCACTGCTTCGGTTTGCTTGTTTGGGAGGTTGTTGTTGTGAAGATAAGATACCAGAGACGAGGCAATCTTTGAAAAGTCGGTTTGTGGGATTTTATTGGCTAAGTAGGCAACAAGATGAATACTGTTAATTTGCTAATTCAACAATCATATAGTTCTACTTACAATAAGGGACATATCCAGGCAAGATGTTCTGGTTTTCAGCATTCAGTGCTTCAGGGGCATCGTCATCATCATCATTAACGTCAATGTCCATCACATCAGTAGCATCGTCACATAAAAGGTCTTCGAGAGAACTGTAGTCTATTGGACTTCCTTCATCATCTCCAACGGCTTGTACGATGTCGTCTAAAAGCAAGTTAGATAGAGCTCAAAGTTACAAATGCAAAGTATTCAACATATTACCTTCATTGCCCAGAGTGGCGGTTGTGTCAACTGCTATGCGACGATAGGCAGGAGCGGTAGCACTGGCATTTTTACCGTCTAAAACAAAAATCAGTTATTTAGAATCAATTGCTATGAATTGAACTTCTTATACTTACTAGGTGTCTCTCTCCAAATGCGATACTTCATGCGTTCGTGCTTGCTACGTCTTTTGTGAGACTTGTGGGAAGAATGAGCCACGTAGCGTTTTTCCTTTGGAACACTCTTGCATAGATCGCAGTGACAGTAAAAGAGCTTTGCAGGACGAGCACACATTTTAGGTAAGATTTTTTTAAAATAATGAAGAACAACCTTATAGTATTCTTTTCTCTGACCTTTTTATACCTTTTTTTTTATTTTAGGGACCATGCTTGCTTTATTACAAATCGAATAGATCAAACAGCATACTATTCGTTCCTTATTCAATGGCAAGTGAAAAGGTCTGTTAAAGTATAGCCATCTGTCATTTAAAAATCGAGACTAGCTATTTTTTATTTTTTATTTTCTTTTAGGAATAAGCAGCCTTTTGGTTTTTGGTAATACTAACTATTTTTTATTAACTAGCTAAATTCAAAGAAACATAAACAAAAGAAAGACTTATAGAAGCCCATGGTCTATAGCCCATGCAGGTAGCTCTTGCAGTTTCTTGGCCTTTTTAATATGCACGACTTTGGTGACGCGAGAACCTGTGCGAGTAGGCTGAAAACTACTGTTCATCCTCTGGTTGTCATTGATGCGAAGAACGTCCAGTTTGTCAAAGAAGTCAGTGCACTACATGACCATATCAGTTAAGGATACTATTCTATGAACTATTTGCTATTCTATCTTTAACTTACTTTTTGTTTTCTATAATGAGGCACTTTTTTGGATCTAAAGACTAGGCCTTGTTCATCATATTCGTCTTCCTAATCAGAAATCATCTCCGTTATCAAGACTTGCTGACATTCAGTATGAGAGCCGTAGATGTTAAGCAGCTCCTCCTTATGACTCTCATAGACATCCTTTCTTCTGGACAAAATCTACATCGACAATAAAAACATTCCCTTAGACAAAAGACTATCTTATACATCTCATATAAGCTTAGCATACCAGTGATTTGCGACATCTAAACAATCCTTGCCGACTTAATGCCTCTTGATCGTTTGCAGACAGAGCTGCTTTGGCGTTTCTGGCCTTTTGATAATTGTATTGGTTTGACAACAATCTTTTAATGAACTTTGTAGCTTCGCTACTAGGCCAAACATATCCTCGCATAAGCTCACGGTAGGCTCCGTCAGTCAAGGTCTTTCTGATTATTTGTCTGACATATTCGCCATTTGTCTCACCTGTCATGAGTTTCTCTTCCACATCCCAAGTAGAGGTACCCATCACAGTTATTTGGTGATTAAAGACCATGCTCTGGAATGATGGTTAGAAGGCAAATTGTCAAATATGATGCATTAATACTTACACGAACTTGTTCCAACTCCATTTTGGATCCAGGAAAGCTAAAGTTTGTTTCCTTTGTTGACTTATTGTTGAGCTTGGCCTTGAGCTCTTCATGCTCAACTGACAAGTGGTTGAGCTGGACCTGTTGCTCCCCAAATGATCTTCTCATTTCTTCAAGGTCTTTTACTGTTTCCTCAAGCTTGCGCTCCAATGCAGAGGTGGTTGATCGTGGAGTAGGAGGTCGACGAGAAGAACTGGTACCAACGGTAAGGATTGATCTGTTGTTGTTGTTAGCAGTGTAAGACATCTTGATATTATTCTGTTATAATTAGAACGGATAGTGTAAGTAAAGCTAGCATCTTGAGAGTCTATTATACAGTGCTTCGGGTCTTAAACCTGAAGAAAAAAAGCCCATCTATGAAATCTTTCAGAGGGACCAAAAGTGATTGGATTCATATAAAACCGCATAACATTCATTTTCCATACCTTTATAAACAAAAGTTGTCATTTACTTTCTTGATTAACATAAAAATATTTTTTTCTGAAAGGCTTCAAAGTCGAGCAGTTTTTCAAAATTTTGGCTGTGGTTATATGGGGAGGCCATATATTTGAAAGATGGCTATAGAGGTCATCAGTCTACCCATATAGGACTATGAAGTTGAGTTTCAAATAGCTCACTGTGTAACATAAATCTAGCCAATTGTATCGTATTCTTCTTATTAACATTCTAATAAAGTCAATTATTGTTTTCAGTTTGACAGAACCTCTTTATAAAACTTTTTATTAAAATGCCTGCATTAAGTAACAGAAAGAAAGCTGCTTTAAACAAAAAACGATCTGAACAAGGAGATTCCATGAAGAATGATTCTTCAACAACTTCCGTTGATCAACGCGAAGATTGGGAGATGAATCAATTGGATATGGAATCGTTGATTCAACTTTTTGAAGAAGTAGAAGTATCTACCGACTCGCCTAAGACAATTGATCAAGTACTTGGAAAGAGAACTGATCAATCTCTCGGATCAGGTCAAAAAAGAAAAGGGGTTTATCAAAAAAACTCGGAAGTTACGAAGTGGAGAAGAAGAAAGGAAGCTGAAGCCATCGATTCGAAGCAGAAATTGACTAACTTTGGAATCACTATCACCAAGAGATCCGAAGTAGAACGTCCTGTTGTAATGAGCCATACGAAGTTAGAGCTCATCAGAATCAAGGACTCTGTGCAAAACCTGGACAAGCATATTCTACCTATCATTAATAAGGCAAAGGAAGGAAATCCTATGCATAGGTACGAATACTGCCAGTATCTTTCTGTGAAGTTGTATTTCACAAAGAGACTTCAGGGAATGAACAAAGGCAATAATTCAAGAGAAACAGTCAATTACTATTGGCCAAACAACAATTAAAATTATCGAGCTTCGACCATTATTCAGTGGGCTACCCAGTTCATTGAGGAGGGTAGCATTTCCGAGCATCACCAAGGCAAGCACATCAAGCGACAGTCTTTTTTGAGCGACTCTGATGTGAAGCTACTCACATGGGAGAAAATAAGACAGATGAAGCCTGAGTTACGAAGCTTAGGAAGCATCAGAAAAGTGATTGAAGAAGAGGTCGTTCCTCAGGTTCTTGGTGTTGCTTCTGGCCAAACAGTAAATTTGGATACTGGAGCCAACTATTTGTACGAGTGGGGCTACTCGTACAGAAAGAATAAGAAGAGCATTTATTTTGATGGCCATGAAAGGGAGGATGTAATTGCCTACCGTAATTCATGGTCATCAAGAATGCTCGGCTATATGAAGAGAGCCGAGTTTTACGAAGGTGAAGCTCAGGAGATAGTCTTGGAGCCAGAACTGAGCGATGAAGAGAAGAAGGTGGTATTCGTCACACATGATGAAAGCACCTTCTACTCTAATGATGGCAAGGATGACCTCTGGCTTCTTGAAGGTGATAACCATATAAGGAAGAAGTCTATGGGCTCTTCCTTAATGGTTTCAGAGTTCA
>JAIWNE010000084.1:0-144710 GCA_025331445.1 Blakeslea trispora | reverse complement strand
ACAGTGCCAGTGAGACTGGCGCTATCGGGTAAGACTCTGGATAATGTAATAGGCTGTACACCATGTGAAGTAATGATCTCAAGAGGAACTTTACAGCTATTGAAAAAGCGCTCTTCATGTACAGTGCTGACAATAGCACTCGGTGTGGATGGTTGAAAAGTGAACGAATGGAGTGCATGGGCAGCTCTCTTTTCCAACATGGCCTTGGCACTATCTGGTCCTTCTACAATTGTCTTGTCTACCTCTGTCTGTTGACCAACCAGCTCACGGTAGAGTCTAGCAATCTGCTCCATCTCATCATTGTAGACCAATCTTGATAAAAGACCCCCCACAGCCAACAATTCTTTATTCCAGACACTGATGTAGCGATCTGCAAAATCAATGCTCTCTCTTTCCACAGTAGGAATAAAGCGTGAAGCCATATGACAACAGCAACCTGTGGTCTGATGGGTAGGAAACCCAATAAAAACACGGCCCTGATGAGGGAATGGGATCAAATCCTTAAATATCGGATGCCTATTCTCTGATGCATCCAACTCCTCCTTTCCCGTATAGACCAATTGAAATTTAGTTGTCTTGGGTGGCTTCTTTTTGGTCGCTCTCTCCATCTCCTTCTCATAGTCTCGAGAGACCTGGACCTGTAGATTGCCTGTGACAACTCTCAGAAAGATACTTGCTCTCTCAACAGGCAATCCACTGCTGTTCTTTTCTGTCTTTTTCTTGTCTGATTTTGTGGATGAAAGAAAATTAGCGATGGGTGCAAACAAAGAAGGTAGTGTGTATTTTTCGGAATCCAGTTGAATCTGGCGCATATCAGAGCCAGTGATGGTAAACATGCGCTGAGGAGAAGTGAGGATCATTTTTCGGGTATCGATCGTCATCGATCTCGGTTCTGCCACTCTTTTGGTCAGACTGAAGATCTGCTGTTGATTGAAAAAGACCGACATGTTTCTCAGGTTGGCTGTAAATCCCATACTGGTGGTTAAAAATCGACAGAAATCCTCAAAATTGGGCATCTCCATAGGCTCTCTTAGATCCATAAGAAACGAGGTCCATGTATCAACCTCATTCTCGGGTACATCGGCTCGTTTAGCAAATAGTTGATCTCCTTTAAAATAAAAAGCCATGCATTGAGAACCTGAAAATACACTATAATCGCCATTAAAAAAAAACACATTGACTATTCCTGTATCCACAACCAACTCACAAAGGATTTTCACAGACTGAAAACAAGGAGTAGAAACCAACACCAAAGGCACCAATCTTTTGTTCATCTTGTGTTTTTTAAAGAAAAAGAGTGTTCAGTGTATAAAGAGGGAATCATCTCTCCGAAAATCAAAGATTGAGTTACCTGGATTTCCTTCTGCAATACGTTTTAAGCGCTGCCAATCTTCAGGGCGAAAGGGCATGCCATTGTTTTTAAAGATGATTTTATCACATTTGGCCAATAAATCAGGTGGTTTAGTGGTATCTAAAGATGTATTGGATTGAAAGTGGATTTCGATTGAAGTAGAGGAAGCGTCGTCTAGTTATAGGTCAAAATTAGCTTATCATTCAGCCAAGTTTCAATAAAGACTTGCCAGCATTTTGCATCAGTTCTCGGTACAAGACATATTCGGCAGAGTATCTCGCCAAGATCTTGTCGATCAAGTGACGTTGGTTGACTACGCAAAGTAGGTTCTAAGCTCATTTTAAGCTTTGTCATTATTGTGTTCTAACCTTCAACTTTCTCTTCGACACCAGTAGTGTCCATCATGTTGGAACGTAGCCATTCTAGCCGATCATCAATCTTTGTTGACATTGATAGATTTGTTTATATGAAAGAAAAAAGTAACAGCGGATGTGCGGTATATAAATCAGTTTTCTTGACACTCCGACATCAGCCATTCCCTTTTTTTTTTGTGATAGACAAACTCTTTTTTAGAGACTGCATAAATCCTACTTTATGAAAAAGCATATACACACATACACATTAAAAACAGACAGATAGAGTAGAACCGCACTTTTTTTTTCTTTCATTGTATTTAACAAGCGGGGAAGAGTATAAAAGAACAAGGAAAAGAGAAAAGATGGTGGAGAGGAGAGAATGTATGCAAAAACAAGAGAGACAGAAAGTTGTCAATTGATTTATTCCTTTCTGGGCTTCTTGGACTTTCTGACACCGCGGAACTTCTTTTCACGGTTCTTCTTTTCCTTACGTTGCTTACGGCCACCCTTGGGAGCTTCAGCAAGACCGATACGGACAAGACGGTGCTTGGGCTCGAACTTCTTCAAGGCTTCAACGTTATCGTAGATCAAGGCGAAACCAGTGGTCTTTCCACCACCAAAGTGGGTCTTGAAACCAAAGACGGAAACAACATCCTTTTCGGCCTTGTACATCTTACCGATCTTGGCACGGAGTTCGTCCTTGGAGACGTTAGGGAGACCAGGGTGGATGACATCGACAACCATTTGCTTACGTTGGAGCAAGCGGTTGGTGAGGAACTTACGAGTTCTAATAGTGACAGTAGCGTCGGCCTATATCAAATCGAATTTAATACTTTGTCTTGTTAAAAAGGAATAGTCAAGTCAGAAAGAAAGATGTTGGTTCATGTGTCGAATCAAAGTGAAATGGATGTCAGGACAATGTTGCTTTCTCCCTCCTTTTATTCATTCGCTCTTGCTGTTCTTTTTTTTTCGTTTTGGCAAGACTTTGAATGACATGGTATATATATATCATGACAAGCCTTGAAAAGAGAAGAAGAAAAAAAAAGATGTAGTTGATTGTTGACTTGACATGCAGTTGACAATAACATGCTGTATTTTTTTTCTGTCTCTCAAAATCCATCCCTCCCACTTTCCATTACATATCTATCCATCCATCCATCCATTCCTTCGGCTTCTAATTCACATATCGTTTTTTTTTTCTTTGATTACTGCTTGACCAGACTTTCTTTCTGCTTGTATCCTAAAGGCATAAATAAGCTGAGTATAGCATACCATATTGTGTCAGTTCGAAAGAGGGTTTGTTTCGATTTCTGCCCCTCTCCTCTGGTCTTACACGCGCGCGCGCTCTCTCTCTTTCTCTCTCACCCCGCCCTCCTCTCTCTCCATTTTTTTCAACATCTTGAGCGTTTTCTGAAAATTTCGGGAACCGGACAGTCTGCTTTGATTGCAGCGAGCGATATGATTGGTTGAAACCAACCAATGAACGCTGTCATTTTTATCGCTCATTCAAACTTTCTTATCTAATACATTTCCAGTCTCTTTCATGTTCTTTCATGCTTTAAAATGCTCAAGCAGAAAACAAACAGCAATTACAGAACGATAAGACTCTCTTCCACTAAAGTGCTTATTAGGGACAAGCCGGTGCTTGAAAGCTTGCTTGGCTGAAAAATCAGTGTAAAGAGAAATAGAATTTGGCTGGATAGTTACGCTAGTGAAGCAAATCATATCTTTTACTTCTCTCTCTTCCTTGTGTCGATGTCAAAACTAAAGCTAGTGACACCTTGTGATAATGCAAATAATTGAGATTTGTTTGTGTAATGTGCTTGTAACTTTATAATTTTGTGGATAGAATCATCGCTTTATTTAAGAGTGTTCATATTTTTGAGAAATGCGCTCCAATATAGAGCACACTATTCAATTGAATGGCATTTTAGCGCTTGAAGCGATACAAGTCAAAGGATTGTCACTCTTGTATTGAGAGTATTCTTATATCAAGCAACTACTGTATAGTGAATAAGTCTTTGCGGCTATATGCAGTCGTTTGGTTAAAAGTATAATATTTTTTTTAATCTTGTGTCAATTAGCTACATTATATTGAATCAGCCTCATTTAGTACATATAACTCTGAAATAGTTGAGCAATATTTTGCTTAAACTGCAGGCTGAGCTTTACTTTGCCATTCTTATTTCACCTTGAGAAATATTTAGTGAGCTTCGCGCCCTTTACCATGGCAGAATTTATTGTTCATGCTTACTTGAAGCTACTGGGAAGCAAAATGGTATTGCAGAATATCTTGAGAAACCTTCGTGTTCCTCTTCTTTTGTTGAAAGCAAAGCGTAAACCATCAAAGCTCAAATAGGATGAAAAACATGTGAGAATTTCCAATTGACTGACTTTATCTGCCCTACCTAGATAGACCTTCTGCAACACTCAGACAGGAATACAAGTAGATGAAGGATCTTTGATCTAACAGGCCATTCTACCTGTGAGCAAACCAAGCAATATGTATATCCTGACTACATATACTCTATAGCAAAAGCCAAAGAAACAGACTCTCTGATAGAACGTTATGGCTATAATTCATGTACTCCTGAAGATGATTTTAAAGCATACCTCCAAACAACCTTTTACATTACATCTAACCCATAGAGGTATTCTCTCTCTCTCTCTCTCTCTCTCTCTCTCTCTCTCTCTCTCTCTCTCTCTCTCTCTCTCTCTGTTATAGATCCAAGACAAAGTTCGCAAGTAAATAAAGTGTACTTGCAGCAATATTAAACACATATGGTATTGGAGGGAGTCATGAAGCTTTTGTAGTTGCTTTGTACATCTCCACTTTTGTATAGCATATGATGCAATCAAGCATTTCTTGTACATCAACCAATAGAATACATTTTATTTTAACGTAAAAGGAAATGCAGAAAAGAAGGGTGTCTATACGAAAAAAGAATCAAAAGGTTTGGTAAAGACGTTAACCTTCACCCCTTATACAACCGCATCCTTCTATCTGACAATAACCCCTTTCTTGTATCATTTCTTGGAGCTACATGACCTTGTCTTCAGCACATGTTTTTGTTATCTCTGTGCTACGTCGTCTAATTTCTACTTGAAAAGTGCTGGTCTAGATACATCATTCTTCCCATTGGCATTCAGGATACAATCGAAAATATGTGACTCTTTTATGTCAATGTTATCAACTCTAATGTTTCTTCTTTTCTGAAATCACAATCTCTCCTATGTAAGTCTGATATATGCCACACATATGAATAGATGTATAGAACTTTTCATTTTCTTGTAAGCTCTACAGCCTGCTTTCTATTGTAACTTTTATTTACCTTTTCTATATATAAAATTACAGTAAGGGCCCTACTGGAATAGCCTCTAGATCGGGTGTTGAATCAACTTTCCATTCAAGACACAGAAAAACAAACTCTAAAAAAAAACAAGTGAATGAGAACAAATGTAAAGACACGAGTGTTTTTCTTTAGTAATCACATTTACCAAAAAAAGAAAATTAGGTCGCCTTTTTTTTCTCTCTCTCTGAAACTGATACATATTCTTGTTCATTCATTTGGTAGACGATCTTTGAGTAACCAATTTACCTATTTTTTTTTAAGCTTGATGCTTAAAACATTCAATAGCAGTTAAACCTGTGGAATTTAGTATTCTCAAAAGAAACAAACGAGTCTCTTAAAAGAAGGCAATGTCTGTCTAGGCGCATATGGTCCATTGATCTTTTTTGGCTGCACTTAATCATTGTCTTTATTATCAACAGAATTTGTAATGTAAGACGTCATTGAATACTTTATACAAGCCATTGTCATACATGTTAGCTGAGAGGTGCTTTAACATTAAGAATACTGCTTGAAAGGGATTAAGACATGCTAAGCTCAGGCTGTCGACTGTTGATCTCATTTTCTTTGGCTTGTTTCTCAGACGAATTCTGGTGAAACACGCTTATGTTTAACAATATTTTCTTTTGAAAATCAGTTTATCTTTGATGCTTTTCAGAATACGTCAATTAATTTAAACTTTACGTTTAAAGCTTTCTCTCTTTTTTTTGCAAGAAAAATGAAGGTTTCTCTTACAGTCTTTATACTAAACACTCTTCAATAGAGCTTACAGGCCAGTGGTTTCTTTTTTTTTTTTACTTCAAACACATTTTTCTATTGTTATTTGAATACATTAAATTTCGTGGGCTTGACAATTACCCTTTTTTCTTTTTTGAAAATCAAGCTAAGTTTTAACTTTAAAAAACTTGGTTATTTTGATCTTCTTAAAGACTTTCATATTTCTTTTTAAACACTCATTTTAATGTAGCCAAAACTACTTTTCTTCTTCTTCTCTCTTTTTTGATTGATATAGAAAGTCTCGAATCAAAAAAGAAGAAAAGTCTAGAAAGAAATTAGAGCATCTGAATTTAAAGCTCAAATTGAAGGTGTCGAATCAGTTGTCTGATTCTAAAAAAAAACAAAGCAAAAAGGACATGACTCAAAATGCTAGACCCTGTCTAAAACTGGCAAAAAAAAAAAAGAAACGCGTTTTATGGCGTACCTTGGCAACAAATGGCATGATTATTTCAGCAATTGAGAATCGCTTTTCTCACTTTTAAAATAGCTGTCAAAATAGGAACTGAATTAAATTTAATTAATTTTGATAAATTAGACAAATGATAGAATCTAAGGTGCACAATGTTCTCTCTCTGATCTGAGCTCATTCTGATTCTCCCCCAAATCCAATGATTGAACTTAACTGGACAAGAGAGAGAGAGAGAGATGGTAAAGAAACATGGTATTCCGCTTTCTACCATAAGTTAGTCTAAATTAGAAATAACTCCGCAGCGAATAAATAAAAAAGGTACAGGTGATATTTATTACAATTACATAAATAAAGATGATTATCTAACAGGGCAGAGCGATTGAATTTTACATAGGTTAAGCGAAAATAAAGAAGGAAGGGGGGGGGGTGAAAGGTAAGCAGAGAGGAGGGGGGTATCAACAAGATAGATATGTATAAAAATGAGGAATAACTAATAACAAAATGAAAATAAAGAGAGGAAGGGAAATAATGAATGGAAGAGAAAAGTGAGAGTGTGATGAAAGGAATGGACAGGCAAAGTCTATCGTTGAGTTTTTCTCCAACAAGATTCAGAAGTGTTGGAATGACTGGCTTTGTTTTCAGATTGAAAGTTGAAGGAAAACGACTGTTTGACCCGCTTCAACATGGATCGATACCGAGAACCAGATCTGGTTACCGAGCTAACCGAGGCTTTGTTGATATCGTCTATACAAGGACATTCGTAAGATTCAATTGAGCTTGGACAAGAAGAGGTATTGGAAGAGGTAGATTGTCGCAATTTCACAAGCCATTTGGCGTCTGATAATGTGTGTGTAGAAATAGAATGCAACACCTTTTCTTTTTTTATCGACCAACTTCTGCGATTTTCAAGTGAAGAAGATGAGGCTGTCGAAGTTGAGGACGACGATGAGATCAGATGAGATGAGGTTGTCCAGGGCAAAAACGAGTTTACTCTCATGAGCTCTAGAATGGCCTCTGCTGCTTCGTCAAATAGGTGGCAGTGGTGTTTCTCATGGTTATAGAGGTCAAGGATTGTTTCTCGCATTTCACATGGTATGTTGATTTCTTGTGGTGAATTGGGTCGAATATGAAGATCGATGATGGACTTGCAAAGTTCTTTTTGATGTCCTTTGGTATAGTCTTGCACGGCTATCCAAAAAGACAGGTTTTCGATACAATAAGATTGGTGAAGGTATTCTGAAAATTCTTTAAACAGGTCTGAATTACGATCGTCTAATACAGACTCTAGTGAAAGCACTGATAAATCAGCACTCATTGTTTCTTTTGTTTATAATGGTGAAAGAAAAAAAGTACAATGTTATATTTACAAATCAATAAAAATAAAAAATAAAAGCAAGAAAAAAGGGCAAAGACCGCCCTTTTTTTTTTTAATTCTCTATTTAAAAGAAAAAGATGGTGTTACAAGAAAAAACTCATATTTCAAGCTCCACATTTTATTGTTAGAAAAAAACAACCATTTATAGTGTGTACGGTCTCAAATGGCGCTTTTTAGAAAATCTTTTGGCGGTGTTTTAAGACCAAATGGGGCCTGAATTAATCAATCACCGTAAAAAGAAAATTATTCTTGACTGAGTCTTTTATTTTGGGAATAAAGGAGACACATTTCGTTTAGCCGACTTGTCATAGATTACAGATTTATAGCAGCCAATTTATCACAGGAGAGAGGAGGGGGGGCAACACATGTAAATAAAATATACATAGACAAATGAAAGCATTTAATAAGCCACTATAGGCATTCAAGTAGCATAGCTCTATTCATGCTTTTACGACCACAACTAAATGCAATAAAAAAAAAAGAAAATAGAAAGATACCTCACTGAAATAGCATGGTTACAAAAAGAAAATTATAGCCTGCCTCATTTGTCTTTTTTTTTAATTCTTCAGAAAATTCAAAATAATCGCAGGAAGAAACACCTATGATAGAGAATTGGACGTCTTTAACTGTTGATACCGTTCTCAACAATCCGGGATTCAATTTGACAAGTCAGAAAGTTCTTGAAAAAAAAATGATTGATCTATTAACGATTGCAAACGAACTTTGTAGTGTGAATCGATTCAATGCTGTATAAAGATGACTTTAAACATCATCACCGAGAAAATGGATCCCATCCCTATGAATCTGTTGTTGTGTTCTAAAGCACTTGTTGTAGGTGTCTCATCCTCTTTGACACGTTCGAGGAGTATGAGCTGTGTACTCGGTATCTTTTACCATTCTTCCAGCCTTTGTTTGACAGTGACAACAAAATGATTTTCAAGTGGGATCAATACCATCATTTTCAACAACAGACATGATGGTTGTTTACCAGTCACAAGAGACAGGCACTGAAAACAATCGTCATACAGTGAGTTTCATTAAAGTTCAAGACTATCAAAAGCGCTGTCGATCACTGCATGAATCAGTCTACTTTAGTCAGCTCCATACTTTGACTGCCTGCACAACAGAATGGAAGCAGCACATACAAACTGCTATTCGAGAAAAAGATCAAACTGTCAAAAGTGACAACAACAAGTCACAACGACTTTTAATTTTAAAATGCTTCTATTGTCTTCTTTTTTAGCTTAATATGCGATCGACTTGATCCACAAAGTAACTTGTCAGTATATTCAGCAGGATAGTCTTCTTGGTATAGCTTAGTCTAAACCTTTTGAAAGTAAGAAATGAAAAAAAGCTATCTTCAGGAAAGATAGCAGAAATAAACTATTCATTTCGATCGCCTATCTCACCAGATGATCTTTACAAATTGTTGGAGAAATTTTTGTTCTACCGAGATCTTTCACTGTGTTTCTATTTATATAGTAAACGATCAAAAGGAATGCGGGTCTTTTTCTTGCTGATACCAATTGTAGGAAAAGATGGGTCAAATATGTAGATTAATTCAAGTGAACCAATCAGTTTTGTATCACAACTAGCAATTTCTTTGGCATGTGTCGACATTTAGCTGCTTTATTGTGTCTTGAAATAATTCTACAGTTATCCATTGGCTGCTTATGTGTGAATGAGAGAGATTAGGTCTCCTTTCTAAAAAAAAAAAAGAAAATGTTTGATCTCCTATTGATCAAAAGCTGGAGAGTTACAATCTCTTCACCGCTTATTCATGACTTGGGCCCTGTCAAAGAACCAATCAGTTAAAAAAATTTTTTTTTCTTTAAGCATTGTGTCACAAAGAGACATTTAAGTATTCTGCAAAATAAATCAGATAAGAATTGTAGCAGTTGTAGATTATCTTTTACAATCTTTTCTGTTCATCTGGTTTGAATGGTCAGTTAAAAACCATCCAAGCACTCTCTCTGAGAAAAAGCAAAGACAGAGAGAGACATACTTATTCTAAAGAGATTGCCTTTTACCGAAAGATGTAAGAGATATAGTCTGTAGTGACATCTCTGTTTGATATAACAATATTTGTCACGTAATAAAATATTTGATAAGCTTACATAATTCAAGCTAAAGAAAAGAAAAATTGCTTAAAAAAATACAAGCCTAGCAAGTTTTTTTTTTTTTTTTTTTTTTTTTTTTTTTTTTTGCTCTTCAACTCAAGTCATTATTCACTCAAGTGTTTTGTATTTTATTTTATCGCTCGTAGAATGCTTCAATGTCTTCCTTACTGATGTTGCCTTTGGAGCGATACTAAAAAAAAAAAAAAAAAAAAAAAAGACTGTTTATTAAAAGCATGCTCTCCACGCACACCCAAGTCTCAGAAAATACCACTGCAAACGAAAACAGGAATTCGCTAAAAGCAGCAGGATGGTTTTTGAAACATTCTATCTAACATTCTTGCTTTCTCTAATCAAGCTTTGGTTACTGGTGTGATACAAACAATATGTGTTTATGAAAATAATATGAGAAGAACATTTCAAACAACCAATTCCATGTGTTTCGACAATCATGCTTATGAGTTCACAGCATGTCTGATTGCTATGATAGGCTTTTGCTATTCTAGTTATAATCAATCAATTTGCCTTTCTTTTCGCATTCAAGATAAACAGAACAAAAAATAGTTGCCAAGAATAGATTGGATATATATCTCATCAGGAATACTATAGAGATAATATTGCTGTATGTTTCCTTAAAGAGCTATCCTTCTGTCTTGAAAAAAAAAATAAAGGGGAGGGAGGGAGCACTCTCAGATTTAAAAAAAAAAAATTGACAAGTGTCTTGGACATCATTTATAAAAAAAAAAAATCGATAAACAACAAAGCATCGCAATGTTTTCAAATAAATGGCATAAATGATTGTCCTCACTTGTTGTGTTTAGATAACTATGCTTCAAATCTAAAAGGCTAAATCTAGCGGAAAGAAACAAGTATATCCCTTAAAGTGTTTATGAAGGATTATATTTGCAAACAGAAATCAGAATTCAGATTACTTCTTGTCTTCATGGCAGTTTCAACAGAACTCGTGGTTATACTGAGGAATGATGCTGCACAACAGAAGGACGTATTGGGTTACCGTGCTCCATTTTTCTGTAGCCTTCGCTTAATGCTTCCCATCGTTTACAGTTCTCTATGATCGAATCCACAAGTGGATATGATTTGGGTAAAAGGCAAGCGACTGACTGAAAGAAAGGCAAGATGAATTGCCCAAATCGAATACTGTTCATTGCTTGCGAGACTGTGTTTCGATCCATGCCATGAGATACTGTTAGCTTTTCCTTCTTCTCTTGGTCTCCTTGATGAAGAAACTCTTTGGTAATTCGATCTGACCACAGTTTGGAAATTTTCCAAGGACGTGCCATGTTACTGATGTCTGCTGCATGCAAGAGCAAATGAGAAAGAACTTGACTAGTAGAATGACTTTTAGGCAACATCTTGTGTTGACTATCCATGCAGGATGCCAACTTGTATGCTTGCTGTTCTAATGCTACATGATTTTCCATATCTGTTGACAAGATGAGATTGCTAATCATCTCCTCCATAGGGTGATGAACAAGCTGATGTTTTCTCAAGATAGATACAGTCAAGTCAACTGAATATGTCTCTAGCGTTGACTTCTTTCCATATTTCATGAAAAGCTCTGACTGGCTCTTGAATTGAAATGCATTGTTTAGCCCTGGCTAGTAAAAAGAAATGAGCATCCATAAATTGTTCATATCATTGAAAAGTTTTTTTTTTAACTTACATGACCAATGTCATGACATAGAGCAGCAATCATCAATGAGGCAATGTCTAATTCGGATAAATATTGATAGGCATCAAACTGATAAATAAAGCAGTAGAGCATAGTCACAACATCAACAGCATGATGGAATGTATGATAGTATGTTTCGGTTTTGTAATATTTAGATACATCCACAAGAAAGTCAAGGAGTTGTAAGGTACTGATACGAAGCGTTCGATGAACACGAGAGCAAACAAAGAGTCGTAGGACATGTGTGTAGAGTGATATGTTATCTGTGAGGGTCAAAGTATTGAAATCCAATGCCATTTTGTCCATGCTCTTCATACTGTTTTTTGCATTCTAATGACATGTGAGCCAGTGCTTTTTCTAACTGAACAACATGTACCCCTCCTCCTCTAACCTTCTTTATCTTGTTTAGATCGCTTTCCGATAAAATATGTGAGTTTGGAATTAAGCTTAGCATATTGAAATTAGTCTATGTCTAAATGTCTATAGAAATACAGTGAAAAGAAATAAAAGAAGTGAAAAAGAAAGAGACAAATACCCTTTTTTTTTTCTTGAAAAGAAGGGATTATATCATAAAAATCAATTGAATCTGTCTACCAAAAAAAAAAAAGAGATCTCCTTTTGTTTTAGAAACGAATCAATATGTTTCATTTGTTTAGAAAAGATTTGTCTTTTGGTCGATATGATAATTCCTTGATCAAACTAGCCAAAGCATATTACTGTTTGAGAATTACCAGGTCGTTTCTTATATTGGCAATATAGAAATCACAGGTAGTTTAATCAATTTAAAAAAAAAAAAAGAGAAACAAAAAGGATGTATTGCTTTTGTGAACAACAAAAAAAAAAGAGCCAAAGAGTAGTGCCTTTTAAAAGTTCAAAAGAATGTATGGTATAAAAGTTTTCTATATCACAAAATTCTTATTCATCTTTCGCCATGTTATTCTCATTTTGTAAACCAGATACCGAAAAACATTCAAATGCAACTTTCTTTTAGTAAACATGGTTATCCCTTAAAATTAAACACTAATGTTATCATTGATGTCTTTGGAAAGCATGTCTTTTCCAAACTCGATCTTGATATGAAGACTAATATTTTGCTCTAAACTGTCAATTTCATCTAACCTTCCTCGAGTAAGATTTTGAGTACTGTATACAATTTCTTTTTTATTGCAGGTCATTTTAGCGATAAAAAAAAAGAGTATGTCATTGTAAGATTATTCTTTGCCCGGTCTTTCCAAAAGAAAAGGAGAAAGGGGCAAGAGGATTCAGTTTGTTTGTGTAGAAGACACGTTTTTCTTTCTTATTACATTATTTGCACATATTTCAATCTGTCAATCGATTTCATATTTGGCTTATTTACAAACCTTAAAGCGAATAACCACGAACAGCTTCCATTTATACACAAAGTATCTTCACTCGGAACATAAATGCGAAATAAAAGTCTTTACACATGAACATCCTTATGACTGACAGTTTTCTTATTTCTTCTCTTTCTTTTGAACAGATCCATAACCCTTTTCTTTTTCTATTTGGAATATTTGCGGTAAACAAAAGTACCAATCTAAAACACACACTAGATGCGTCTGTACTCAAATCAAAAGAAAAGACACACATGTTAGAGACAAGCATTTATTAGATGTATACGCCAGGTAAAAAGAAAATGAATCGAAAGGAATAGATTATTGAATAAGTATAGGGTTTAGAAAAAACTGGTTAAATGTTGATGAGTTTTTTTTTTATCTTCTCACAGTGCCACGACCGTGGAGTTGGTACATGTGCTCAAGTTCAGCCTCCAATGCCTTGATTTGAGCATGTTGTTCTTCGAGATCCTTGTTCAGACGATCACGCTCAGCAACCAACTATAGAGCATAACTCATGAGTCATAAATCACACTAGTTTAGGGAGGACTTCTTTTCTTACCTGTGCTTCCCATTGACGGAAGCGGTTTTCTTCTTCCTTCACTTGCTTGGTGAAGTTCAATCGAAGGTCATCTTCGTCTTCCTTGAATTTAGGATTTTCATATTTCTTAGCCTTAGGCTCACCAAACTTTCTGGTGCTCATTTGAGCTTGACGATAGTTTTCATAGTGATTCTCCTCTGTTGTAGAGATCAAATCATGCATGTGTGATCGTACCAACAGTTTTCTTAACTTCTTAAAGTCACAGTGCTCTTCATTCTCAACTTCAGCTACACCCCATGAATACTCTCTACCTTTAACAGTACGGCCATCAGCTGTTTGAACATCTTGTGTTGAGCCAATGATAGCAAATGGCATAGATGCCATAATACTCTTGTTGACTTCTGTCACCTCCTCATCTTCACTATCAATAGGACAAGAGTAGACTTGAATATGGTTGGCTGCGATGGAGTCGAGAATCTTGAATTAAAGTTGAAAAAAAAAATAATTAGCATCATCTTTTTACTATTTTTTTTTATATGCATGCTTACGTTTTGTTTGTATCTTGCCAAGTCGTTGGGAGTAAGGGTATCTGCCTTAGCAATGACAGGAATAAGGTTGACTCTTGAACCAAGGTGCTTCATAACTTCAATGTCAAGAGGCTTCAATCTGCTCATTTATATTAGCATGTTTGTTCTTCTGTTGGATTAAGATAACTTACGAATGACCAGAAGGTCTGATAAAATAGAGACAAGCATGAACACGCATATCAATAGAACCCTTACGAGTAGGTTGTTGCTCTTGTAACATATAACTTTCATGTTGATCATCAAGAAATTCATAGATAGGCATCCAGCTGTTATAGTTGTTGACATAATCGCCAAATCCAGGTGTATCGATGATAGTCAACTTGACCTTGAAGTTCTTTTCTTCGAGCTCTATTTGACAGTATTTAGCTTCTGGGGAGGATATTTTTTTTTTATAATAGAGAGAAGGAAGTCCTTCCCCATCAAACTGTACCTGCTTTTGTGATTTCAATTTCGACAGTTTTCTCAATTTGCTTAGCATGACGCTTCTTTAAATCCTTTTCAGACTTGATGCCAGTAGTAAACAAAGTATTGACAAAGGTGGTCTTACCAACACCAGATTCACCTATTAATTTTTTTTTTAAGATACCCCAAAACTCAATTTCGACTTATAGCTTACCACAAACCATCAAGGTGAAATTGGCACCACGCTTAGAAACAATCTTGTGACGTTGGTTAGGAAGGTGAGCTACACCTACACCGCTAGTTGCTGAAGGAGACATGATACAAATTAAACAGATAGAGGAAAAGAAGAAAGAAAAATAAAACAAGAAAGCGAGTCTATTCAATTAAACAATTATAGACTCAGATAATAGGGTGGTGTAACCCAATACTACTTCTTTTCTGACAATCTACAGTCATTTCAGAAAGTGAAGTCGCTAATTTTGAACTTGATGTCGTGCAAAAAAAATTCGTGTTCACGTGTCATGAACTTCGTTTACTTTTACTTGACGCTTAGGAATTAACCAATAAAGTCTTGGTACTTTTATTATTATAAAGGGAGGCGATTTTGAAGTAGCTTTTTTTTTCTGGTTTCTTTTTCCTGTTTGCAATTTATTTACAGACATTCAGGATGAATGTGCAATTTCTTTATGAAGTTGGAAAAGGACATGTTGTTGATAAGAACGGTGTTGAGTCTATGGATCTTGTTGTTGACGAGGAGTTACTCGCTATCGAGATAATAAGTTGTCGTACTCAATTCCCAATGAATAAACCTCTGGAAAGGCCTTCTAGTCCTGTATTACATCCAGTTACTAATGTAAGGAACAACGAAGATGTTGATATGAGTTATGCAATAAGCGACGTTGTACACTTTACTCTGATGAAGACAAGACCAGATTTTTTCATTTATTCTTCAGCAAATGGGTGAATAGGTTCTGCTGCTGCGAGACAATGAGGTATTCATATCCCGGGCAGCGCAGAGATGGGTCAAACGTTATTACAAAGACCCTGAAAGCATCTTTGAGAAGAAGAAAAAGCCAGATAGACGTCGTATTTTTGGGGAGGAGCATAGGCAATTTCTTTTAAATTATATTGACGAAAAACCTTCTGCTGTTGTAGTTGAAGTGGCAGAAATTCTAATGCAAAGCTTTGTGGATCTTGATGTTTCTCGTAGCACAATTGATGACTTCATGACAACGGAATGTAATTTATTTATTAAGCAGGCACAATTCCAACCTGTAGAAAGAAATAGCAAAGAAAAGATTCAACAAAGGTACGATTGGGTACAAAAGTGGCAGCAAACTGACATGGACTTTACAACAAATTGTGTCTTTCTGGATGAATCAGCTTTTTTACATTAATTTGAAACGAGGTATGGCCTGGTCAAAGAAGGGAACTCCCACAATAGTTACAGAACCTACAACTAAAGCGAATGCAACATCGATTTTAGGTGCCATATCTGCCACTGACTAAATTAATGTCAGTTTGAGAGTTCCAAAATGTATTAAAAAGAGAAAGCTTGGACGCGAAACTGATGGTTATAGTGTAGGAAAAGTGACAGGGCATTACCTGATCTTTTTAAAGGCAACTCTGGATGCATTCGTCGAATCTTTGGCGGCTCTAAAACTTCCTCAATTCAGGTAATGCTACATCTTGCTAAGCTGCCCTTCATGAAAGATAGAGCGCACTTCCTGCAGGCTCAATTTCTATTACGCTCCTTACATCTTCCGTCTGATACGCTCCTTTACCGTCTACTTCCTCATATCCGTCCTTCCTCAAGTCACTCTACATGGTACCCTCTCTCTAAGTCTCCGCTCTGGCGCAAATGTCAGCCTAACATTGATTCGTCCACTCGCCGTTCACTATACCGCCTCTATATGCAGGAGCGTCATGATGACCTTATACGCCGCCAGTCCTCCCACAAGCATGTTCTCCTCTCGCACTGTCGGACCAAGATCATAGATCCCATCCTCTGGTCACCTATGACACACGGTGAACGTAGTCGATGCATTCGCTGGCGATTTGGGTGGCTACCCTCTGGTCTCTCTACCTCCTGTCCGCGACACCCCCACCGCTCCTTAACAAAATCTCACGCTATCCGCTGTTTGCAAATGCACCATCGTTTAATGATGCCTGAATCAGTTGGTGATCCTCTTTCCTTCCTTTTGAATATCCTCTCTACTCGCCGCCCACGATCCTTTGCCGCAGTTATCCCTTGGACTATCCGCTGGCCTGCCATATGTACCATTCTTTATGAACTCGACTACCTCCAACACTCCAAGATCCCACCCCCTCTGCCCAGTCATCTAGAGCAAAGACTCTTAGCTTGGTTCCCCTCTCCCTCATCCAACGATATGATTACATCCAGCCAAACCGTCTAGCCATTCATTTTTACCTTCCATCCCAGAAGGGGTTTTAGACTCCCTCTCACTTCGATCTGTCCCGGGCAATTTTGTCTAAATTGATTGTGTGCCCACTTGGTAAATAAAGATTTATGTTTAATCGTAGATTGTCAAAAGAAACATGTTTTTTTGTTTGTAATTAAATCTAGTCTTTTGCTTTTAGTTTATTCTTTCTTTTTACTTTTTTTTAAAATACATATATACAATCATTACAATTGTCTGCCAACCTTGTTTTTTTGAGCTTTACCATCCTTTCATTTCAGATACTACTGCCTTCTCTCTGTCCTTACTCATTTCACCATATCCAATAACGCGCATTGAGAAAGAACCGCTACCGCCTGTCAAACTACGAAGAGCGCTCGAATAACCCAGCATAGAACTGAGGGGAACGTGTGCCTTGATGACCTGCTTTGGCTTGTATCCGTCCACATCATGGCTGACAAGGAGCGAATCTTCGGGAGCATAGACTTGAGCGTTCTCGTTACTACTATCTACGTTACCTTGACTGTCTTGGTCGTCAGCAGAAGACTCCATACCAATGACATGACCACGGCGAGTACCACTAAGATCGCTCACAACACTACCAATATGATCCTCATTGACTTCTGTATGAACTTCCATCATAGGCTCCAACAAGCATGGATTGGCTTTCTTGACAGCCTCAAAAACGCCATTGGATACACAAGCCGAGATGGCGCCGTGTGTAGTATCTTGACCAAATGTCTGCAAATCGTACGCCTTGATTTTAAGTTTTGTGAGAGGGAAGCCCAAAATAGCGCCACGAGCGAGACCAGCTAGTAACCCATTTTGTACAGCTTGCTTTACATCTTCAGGACTTAGAGAGGTGTCGAGAGAAGAGAGATGAATATCATGAGGCTCTCTTTCGTCATTGGATTCATGTGCAAAAGATATATCAGAGGCTAAATAGTTGCCAGAGTTCATGATCCAGCCTTGCTCAGCTGTAAGGTCTTGAGTTTCGGCATCTTCTTCATGAACAGGTGAAACTTGAACACGGCAGGCAGCTCTTGCCCTCTTGCCTAATACATCCCTGTCGTACTCAGTGAGCGTGTCAGCATCGGACTGACATGTCTCTCGATAACTGATTCTTATTTTACCCATGTCGGCCTTCACCTTAAAATCATTCAATAGACGATCTTTCACAATCTCAAGGTGAAGCTCTCCCATACCACTGACCAAAAGCTGACCGCTTTCTTCGTCAGTCCATACTCGGATAGAAGGATCCTCACGCACCAAGTTTTGTAAGGCGTTATTGACTGCTTCTTCTTCAGAGACAGATGCAGGCTCAACAGCTGAAAAGAAAGCCGGACTAGGCACATCAATGCTGCCTAGCTGAAGACCCTTTTTGATAGCCTGGGTATCGTTTGATTGTACTAGTGTATCACCTGTTCGAGTATCTTTGAGGCCCACAATCACAGCAATATTACCAGCAGCAACAGAGGGAATTTCCTCTACATCTTTAGCATACATCTGAAGCAATTTGTTCACTCTTTCTTTGGATCGTGTTGTTGTATTGAACAAAGTCATTCGTGTATTTAATTTACCTTTTATAAGATCTTAGCTACAATACAATGTGTTCTGCTCCTTTCTTGTCACTTACCTGAGTAAACCTTCACATAAACCATAGGGCCTCTTCTAGCATCATGCATCACCTTAAAGGCTAAAGCGCACAAGTGTTGATCATCAAGAGGTACCAAGGCTGTCTTGCCACTGTTGTAGGTGACAAGGGCAGAAGGTCTATCGAGTGGACTTGGAAGATAATCAATAACAGCATTTAGCAGAGGCTGGACACCCAAGTTTTTAAACGCAGCACCACATAACACAGGTACAGCTTTGTTCGTCAGAGTCACTCTTCGAATGGCTGATTTGATAGCGTCTGATGTCACACGCATGTGATCACCATCAGCTTCTTCAAAAAAGACATCGACAATGGCATCGTCCATTTCAGCTAAAGCTTCTACTAAAGCTGTTCTAGCCTTTGTGGCTTCTTTCAGTAGATTGGGGTGATCTGCAAGTGGAGTACGGCTTAGGACAGAGCCATCTTTATGTTGACTATCCCAGTGAATCAACTCCATCGTAACGACATCAACCACAGACTCCAATCCACCTTTTTCGTCGTCACTCATCACAGGCAGTTGAACAACCAACGGTCTTGCCCGAAGCTTTTTCCAGATCTCGCGCACTGTTCTACCATAAGCAGCGCCCACTCTATCTAGTTTGTTGACAAAGGCAATACGAGGAATCGAATAACGATCGGCTTGTTTCCAAACAGTCTCTGTTTGTGCTTCCACACCTGCTACACCATCTAAAATAGTGACAGCACCATCCAGTACACGGACAGCACGCTCTACTTCCATGGTGAAATCTACATGGCCAGGTGTATCGATCAGATTGATACGATGACCTTGCCAGCCAAATGTGATGGCAGCGCTGTTGATAGTAATGCCTCTTTCTCTTTCAGCTGCCAAATAATCCATGACTGTGTCGCCATCATCAATGTCTTTAATGGATAGAAGTCAATGTCAATCCTAGCGGAGCAAAGTGTTTAGCTTTTCTGTCTCTTACCACCAATGCGCTTAGTGACACCTGCATAATACAGCATACGTTCTGTTGTTGTTGTTTTGCCTGATTTCATTGATAAGCTTTAATTCCAATTGGCTTTTTCTCTTATTTTACCTGCATCAATGTGTGCAATGATACCGATGTTGCGTGTTTTGGGTATAGTGAAATCTTTTGTATCTTTATGATAGAAAATGCGATTATGACTAGTTGAATTTTTTTTTTTTATAAATCAAAATTTACCAGTTGCATAACCTTTAAATTGACAAATCAATTGACGAGGTCTCAAAATAGCGTATGTCTTGTTTGTTGGCACAAGCGTAGGCTTCCTTAACGGAGCTATATACTTTAGCATGAGTGTTTATTAAAAGGCAAAAAAGTAGAAAAGAAAAAGAGAAAAAAAAGGATGAAGCTGTACCGGGGTTAAAAAAAAGAAAAAAAAAACCATTGAAACTGAGCTGCATAATTTAATAAATTCTGATCTTGCCATCGCGTACAGCACATACTACGCGTTGGGATCCAGATTCATGTTGACTAGGGATAGCTTTGATTTCGTAGACAGCCTCCAATTCGTTTCCTGTCATCTCAGTCAACACTTGAACTGGTTTTGTGGAATCTAAGAGATCAGAAATAGAATTGGTTTGATAGACACTACCATCACCTAAGAGAAAGAGAGAAAGAGTTATTGTTTAATCTGGGAGCTTCTTTTGTACTGATAAAATCATGATATTACCAGCGCTAACACAGACAACACGCTCTCCATTTTGATCCAATATGAACATGAGACCAGTGATAGCATGTCCTTTTCGTTTCCATTGTCGACGTGGTTGATCCAATGTTTTTGTTTTGTCTACCAGGTAGAATCGAACAAGACCTTGAGAATTGCCTGTCAAGAGTACACTTGTTTGTGGGTCATAAGCAATGGCAGTGATTGGCGTTTCGGATGGAGAAGTAGCAAAGATCTATGAAAAGCATCAAGTCTTGTTTAAGTTGTCATTACATCTAATACAAGATGTGGTTTTACCTCTTCTTTTGTACCGAGATGAATGCCTCGCACACTGCCATCTTCCAAGGCACACAAGACCAACTTATCAGATGTCTCAACCTCCAATGGATCCAACATCTTGTTTTCTGCAGGTGCAAAACAAGTAGGGAGTGTAGTTAGGATCATTTTGTTGACGGAGCATGGATACCGACCCATAGTGGCAATCGTAGAGGAAGTCCCGCAATTCCACAATCGAATAGTACCATCACGAGAAGAAGCTATAGAGAGTAACATGAGTTCCAAATGAACATAAAAAGACCTCTTTTTGATAAATGCTCACACAACACATTTCTTCCTTGACCAATGATAGCAGTACTTGTAGTAGCTTAAAGAGTGACAAAAGCGAGTTGGCAACTTCACATCGAGATAATGTTTTCTTTTTAATCTACCTGAAGTATGGCCTTTCAGTGTTACGGGGTTACTACCGTTCATAACAGACCAAATCTTGAGCAAGAAATCAGCTCCACCAGTCAATACAACTAAATTGCTGGGAAAGAATTGAACTGTTGTTATATCAGCAAGATGACCTGTCAATTTTATCTTGAAGAGGCAAGAGTTAAATTATTTCATTTTAATCGCAAGAAAACAAAAAACAAAAGACTTACTTGAATTTGGCCACTGGCCATTTGACCCAAGCTAACTTCATCTTTACTTGCTGCAGCAAATAGATGGCCATTAGGTGAAACATCAATACAACTGATCTAATTGATATAAAGCGTAAGTCATGAGATAGAAACAAACAATCCATAAACTTACAGGCTTGTTATCAACTGGATTCAAAGTCGTCTTTGGGCTGTAGATAGTAATGTTGCTTAGGCCCAAGGCTTCGCAATTAGCTTTGAATGAGCGCTAGGTTGCATAAAAAATAATTTAGTTTTCTTTTAAGACAGGAGCATGATAATTGCACGCACACACCGAATTCAATTTCTCTACTTGAATGCCTTCTTTTCCTTCAAGTGTAACATCATTGGGTCCTTTACGTCTAACTTCAACAGAACCTTGTACACTTGTATAGCCTTTTTTGCTTACTGTTTAATAAAAAAGGGGGGTTCAAATAGAAACATAATGCTTTTCTTTTACCTTCTCGGTAGCAGGCTATCCAAAAAGAACCTTCAGGCACTGTGTTTGAAGCCACTTCTCGGACTACTTCATCCCAGTCTGGCTGGACAGAAACAAAAGGAAGGTCTTCTACTGACATTATCTTTAATCAAGTATGAAGAAAAGAAAACAGTAAGACAGAAAAAAAAAAAAAAAAAGACCCAAAAAGAATTGAAAAGTTTACGTTATGCGTGAACAAGTCACAGCACAGTTCACTTTTGCCAACTTTCACTTTTCCAACTCTTTTTCTTCTTTTTGTGCCAAAAGCTTATTACTTAAAAAGCTTTCTTTTTATTCATTTATTAGAGCTTCCTTTAGTTGAACGATATTTCTTCTTTGTTTCTCGTTTTACGCTTATCTGCTTTCATACATATTACAATAGATTAGACAATTATGGGACGACGAAAGGCTTTCATGCAAGGAGGATCCTCTTCAGAAGATGAGGAAGAAGGAGGCAGAATCAGCTTTGACATTTCACAAGACGATCTCGAAGCTGAAATGGCAGGGTTTGCAGGACACCAAACAAGACGACCAAGACGACGATTAGGTGATAGCAGTGACGAAGAAGATGACAACGAGCGAGGAGGATTAGGAGCAACATTCGGACTAGGTCTTGGCCCCTCATTCTTACCTGCTGCTCAAAAGACAGACGAAACTAAAAAGGAACAAGAAGAACAACCCAATAAAGATCCAGTGAAAGAAAAGATACGCGCTCGAAAGACCCATTCACCTTCACCTGGGCCAGGATTTGCAGAATTCAATCGACACTCAAAGGGTTTTGGTCAGAAAATGCTCGAGAAGATGGGCTGGAGCTCAGGTCAAGGTCTCGGTGCAGATGGTGCGGGTATTGTTAACCCAATTGAGACCAAACTACGTCCGGCTAGAATGGGTTTGAGTTTTAGAGGATTTGATGAACGTACAGAACAAGCAAAGATAGATGAAAAAGCACGCCGAGATGACTCATCCGATGAAGAAGATGAAGAAGAAGTGAAAAAAGTTAAAAAGAGAAATGCATGGAAAGCAACACAATCAGATATACCACAAAAGGCGCGAAAGCCAAAGACAGTCTACAAGACAGCAGCCGATATTATAGCCGAGACATCCGTTGAGCAGCCTATGGTAGCACAGAAAGTGCTGGACATGACAGGTCCCGGAGGCATACGAGAAATCAATCTGGCTGACATACAACGTACGGATTCACCTACCTGGATGGAAGTCACCACTCGATTACCCGAATTACGCCACAACCTTCGTCTGATGGTTGATCTCGCACGCTCTGACCTCGAGCATCTCACTAGAGAAAAACAGACCAATAGCTTCCGCATGACATCACTTCAGACAGAAGTCAGCACCATTCAACAAAATCTAGAAAAGGAAAAGACACAACTCAATCGTCTTAATCAGCTAAAATCGATAGCAAAGCAGTTGGAACAAATCAGTAGAGATGCATTAGCTACAGGTGCTTATGAACAAGGTCAAATTACTTCTCTCTTTGGCGAACCATTCGATCTGTTGACACGTGAATTTGGGGATCAGATTAAAGCACTCAGTATTGATGCACTTGTTGTGTCTGTATGGGCACCCATCATGAAATACAAATCAACACATTGGCAGGTGCTTGAAGAGCCTGATTGGGGTGCAGCGGATGTCAAACGTTGGCGACACCTGTTGACTGCCAATGAGGACGATGATCTCGATCCCTCTGATTTAGGCTGGGCAAGGGCAAGATTACAGCCACAAAAGGAACTGATAGCCACACCTTTTGAGACAATGATGAATACTATCTGGCTGTCTAAAATAAGAAGTGCTATCAAGTAAGTTGATTTTTTAATTCTTAAGACTAAAAAAAATTCACCTATGCATCATAGTAACCAATGGAACGTAATTCATCCCGAGCCTATCATTCAATTGATGGAAGCATGGGAGCCGCTTTTGCCACGCTACATCTATGAGAACATCATTCATCAACTCATCCTGCCAAAACTCGGTCGAGCTGTCTCTGAATGGAATCCACGTACAGATCCAGTCATGATCAACAGCTGGATCCATCCATGGTTCCCAGTGCTCAAAGCATGGCGACTTTCTGAGCTTTTCAGTAGTATTCGACAAAAGATGGCTGTTGTCATGCGTCAATGGCACCCCTCAGATGAATCAGCGCTTCATATCATTGCGCCCTGGAAAGATGTCTGGACAGAAGCACAATTGGATGAATTCAACACAAAATATATACTGCCCAAATTAACACTTGTCTTACGGGAAGAGTTCCGAGTGGATCCTCGGGATCAAAAGATGGATCCTCTGGTATGGTGTCTGGCCTGGAAAGATATCTTGTCTGATACAGTCTTAGGTCTGTTACTCAAGAATGAATTCTTCAGTCAGTGGCACCATGTCCTTGTGCAATGGCTTAGTTTGGATATACATAGTATCAACTATGATCAGATCAGTGACTGGTATCGATGGTGGAGACAAGTATTTGATGCTTATGGATTAGATCAAAACAAACTAATAATGCAAGAATTTAGAAAAGGATTAGATACCATGAATAGAGCTCTGAATGGAGAAGACTTGGGACTGTCAAAAAATAATAAATAAAAAGATAAAAAAAAAGAGTCAAATTGTTTCGCGCCCGAAAACTCTTTTTTTTTCTTTTAAAAAACTTGTTTCTAAAAAAGAAAAAAGACGCGACTTGACGTGTCATAAGAATTTTATACCTTATGGTGCGCATTACTAATAGTCTTTATCGTGAAGCATATGATTATATAAAAAATGACTCGCTAGAAGGAAACTGTATAATTTTTGTCGCTCCAGACGTAGACTCGATTTGTGCAGTTCGCTTATTTCAGGTAAAACCAACCTGCTTAAGACCTTATTACGTCGAGTCTCATCTTTTTTTTTATAGTCTGTACTAAAGACAGACATCATTCAACACAAGATTGTACCTGTTTCTGGACATCAAGATTTAGTAGATGCAAACACCAAACTAGTAGAAAAAGACCAGGATGTAATGATATATAAACAACATAGTCATTATCTTATGCTGACCCTTTTTTCTTTTTCTTCATATAGCTACGATCAATTGTAATGATCAATTGTGGTGCTATGGAAAGTATATCGAACTTATTTAATGCACCTGAAGGCACCAAAATATATATTATTGATAGTCACCGACCCTTACTGTTGGAGAACTTGAGTGCAGATAATAACCATATCTGTGTATTCGATGATGACAATGAGAATAATCGTGTGAACGAAGTATTGAACGCCTATGAGGAATTGATGCAAGCAGAAGAGGATCAAGAGTTTTCAGAATCAGATATGGAAGATAGTGAGGATGAGGAAGATCGACCTCGGCAAAGAAGAAAGTTAAACAATCTCGTAAGAAGAAGAAAAGCAATGAAGGAGGAAGGAACATGCTAATCCTTGCTCTGTAGAACCAAGGCATGAGTTTGAATGCTTTAAGAAGCAAGCGACGTCAACAAAACAAACTAATTCAAGACTACTATGAAGCAGGTGCTTATTATGCCAACTCCGTATCTGGCGTCATGTATGAATTAGCTCACCAATTAGGCAAATCAAACAATGAGCTATTATGGTAATGGATATGGATTTGAAATGAAATGAATTCTACTGATTAAGAAAAAAAAAACGGAGGGATTTAGGTTTGGTATCGTGGGAGTAACAGCACAGTATATTTTTGAACGAATGGATACAGAGCGTTATGCAGAAAAACTAGAACTATTTAAAGATGATCGAGCGAGACTAAATATTGACCGAAATGAGGATGGTCAAATGCTCAATCCTACACAGGTGGTTATTCGAGCTGAGGACGAATATCGCTTTATGCTATTTCGGCATTGGAGCTTATACGAGAGCATGTATCATTCGGGTTATGTCTCAAGTAAATTAGGTGTATGGAAAGATGCAGGCAAAAAGCGATTGAACAACATGTTTGCAAAGATGGGGTAAAAAGAAAGAGAAGTTTTTTCTCTTCAATATATAGATTAACCTATTTTCCATCTTAGGTTTTCCCTTCAACAATGTCAACAGATATATACCCACATGGACATGGATCTCAAACAAACACTTCGCAACAAGATTGAACATGTAGCTCCTCTTTACGGTCTGACTGATATCTGTTTCCCTAGTTTCACTAGAGGCTATGGCTATGAATGCTGTATGTCGGCAAGTGATGTTGTATATGCTCTCTCTACCTTGATTGAGACAAGTCCTCAAGCAGCTACACGGCTAGGTACAACTGTCATTCAGAGCGAGGATCAAGCTGCTCTTCAACCTTCCGTAACATCTGAGTTGGTAGATGGCTTGGGATTTCAGAGACGCAATTGGTGGATGCATAATTTTTATGCTGCCTACGATGCTTTAGGTAGTCCAACTCCTGAAGCTCTGATGCGTGGATTAAAGCTGTGTATGGCATCGCAAAAGGCCATTGTTCGTCAAGGAATAGACATTATTGATAAGCGCATGGTAAAGCTATTACGTACCTTTCGTTTTGTCAATATCCGCAACGGATCCGATCTTGCCTTATTTCAGCACCCTTCTACACTTACTAAACTAGGGTTGTTTCTAATGGATGCCTATAGAGTAAAGTTTTTTTTTTTGAAAACGTCTCTCAGAATGCTAACGATATACCTAATATTAGGAACATGGCAAGCGTAATCTACCCATTATTTTGACCTCATTAGATGAAGAAAACAACAGCTGTCTAGTTGTTGCTCTCTCAGGTGCTGCTACTTTTGGTGATGTGCGTAAAAAGTAAGTAAAACTGGACTTTGTTACCTTGAGGATTTTGAAATTTACCTAATGTTTCCAATAGCACATTCAGTTTGGCATTTAGTGATGCAGCAGAAAAGACGAAAGCTCGAGTGTCGTTTGATTGCTTTGATCATACAGTAGTGCAGATACACGACGCTGACATTGAGCATTTTATTGAATCACTATCCTATCACAAACAGCATTATTAGTTTTCTTCTTTTATTACATACACATATACATACACACACACACACACATACACGCATACGCACATACATATATACACACACGCCCACACCCACACCCATAAAATTACATGTCTTGCTTTTCTGGTTTTTTCTTGTTATAATTGTTAATTTACATATTGAAGAAAGTCTTGTTTTTTAAGAAAAAACTCTCCCCCATATATCATTTCGTTCTTCATTTGTATATATATATCTATAAATATATGCCTCAATAAACATGTTCTTTTTTTTATTATCTAGACAGGTGGTGATTGTACTTGAGTATAAGCGCTTTTAGATTGCTTTGTTGAAATCCGTAATAGACTAGCGACAAATATAGCAAAAAAGACAATGAATGCCACATTAGCTATAAAAACTGGATTATCCATCACGCTTGTACTTTGTTGCTCAATTGTTTCTGTTGGAGACGGTAGTACAACACTTGTGTTGGACACATAAGCAACAGATCGAGTGAATTCGTCTCTTGGCCTTGGCTCCCATTCAGGATGGTAAGGTGGTCCCATAGCGATGTAGTTCCATTTGCCTGGCGATGAGCACGATTGATCTGCCAAAAGGCTATTGTCTTTATTTGGATCAATGTATTCTTCGTCATGAGCAGGATTGGACTGATAAGACCACCAAGGGAGCAGGCCACGACATACAGAGCAGTAGTTGGAGCGTTCTAGATGAAACGAAGGGTCGCTCCAATTACTGATAAAACTAGGATCAAGTCGTTCTTTTGGTGCTATATCAAGGGCATGTTGTCTAAATGAAAAGTACTCCATATAAGCTGTATCGTTATGATTAAGGTAATTTATATAATCTGCAAGGTCTTTTGGATCTGGATAAGCGTCTGCGTAGATGACAGATCGATTGTTGGGTATATATCCATCATAGCTAGCAGGTCCGTCCACAATTGGTACAGCCGACATCATAAAGGTATCATACAGTTTCTCAGTCGCTTATTAAATGTGTTATGTTATTCGTCTTATCTCTTTCTTTGTAGATTAAAAAACATACCATAGTCACCACAATTTGAGTTCTCCATAGCTAAATAAAACTTGTATTCTTTCAAGAGATCTGTTCGTGATTTGTCTTGCGGGAAAGGTCTATTGTTTAGACATGTTCCGTAGCTATGAACATCCACATATTGCATTAGCTTTTCAATGTATTTCTCTCGTGCACTAGTCGCATGGCAATTTTTAGCGATCCATAAAATAGGGGCTGATTTAGACTTGGTCTTTATGAAATCTTTAGGCAATGGTCGATTGGCAAGATCCATGATAGCAGGCGAATAATAAGAAAATAAAAAAGTAGACTTGAAACTATAAGAAGCAAGGTACTGATAATCTTGCATTCTGTTTGGATCAGCTCTAAAAGGGCTTGAAAATGGTGCTTCTAACGATTCTAAAATCCATGGTTGATTTTTTCGATCTAGAGACATACTCGTCAATATTCTCTCTTTTTTTTTTTTGCTTATTGATGAACAAAGCTTACGCTGAGGCTTAGGAGTAGAAATAGCATCTACTGCATGAAACATAAGACCTGCAGCATTCTCAATATCATCTTTAGAGCTTGTCAAGGTACACCATGTGTGTGTATTTGATCCGGTATAGTTGACTATATATCCATCAGGAATTGGACAATCATAACTGAATTTAAGATCCTCGGCTATTCTTATCATCAGTTATAGTGTAGGCATTCTTAAAAGGCAATCTGCTTTACCAAATTTTTTTGAATTGAACCAAGTGGTATAATAAATGATTTTCAAAGGATTCACAATATTTGGCATGCAAAATAAACAGATAAAAGCAAGAAAGAAAGAAAAAAGAGGGGCTTGATATAAATACTACCGCAAATGATGTGTTTGAAAAAAAAGTTGTGTGCAAAACAAAAATAGAAACGATTCATACCAAGCCTTGTTTTCTTGTGTTCCCATCTCGCTCAGGCACTTTAACTATCTTTGAATTTGACCAAGAATAAAGCTTTTAACTGAAATCGACAAGGCATAAGTACTTTTTATGACAAATGTCAATTTACATGATAAGGAAAGTGACAAGTGATTTATTTTTTGGAATGCCAATGAGGTAGTCAGACGGCTCAATAACAAGACTAGCACTGTTGTCTTGATACAAAGACATCATGTAGATCTATTTTACAATTGATCTTGAAGATTTTTTATTCTGAGCCTGAATCAATAACACTATGGAAAAGAGCATTCTATTTTAACATTCTTTTTTTTTTATTATTTACAAAAATTGCTTACCCAGAATGTTAATTATCATTGCTTGTCTCTTTTTTTTGTGTTATCTAAATCAGATAAAAGAGAAACCTAAGGTTTTGTTATTTTTGAGTTAGTTGATCAATTCGTGTATAACAAGTCTCATGAAAATGTCAGCTATAATATGTTTATGAGACAAAGTTTATTTGCCTCAGAATTGAAACATTCTTTCGAGTTTTCTGGACAAGAACTTTAATTTGAAATGTGTGTTCTAATGGTGTCTCCTTTTTTAGGTAGTTTTGGGAATTTCGTCGGATTTGAGCTCACAACCTGAACTCAACATTCTGTTGACACATCTGTCCTAGTTAGTTGCCATAAAAATGTATTTTTTTGCGTATTCGCAGGGAATTCAAGTGTAGTGACTATGGAACATTCGGGTCTGTTGCGTTATAAAATACATGTATAGCTTGCAACATATATATGGTTTATGTTTAGTGACATTGATATCTTTACCTTATATTGTCAGGATAGCAGTTGTGTCTGATAAGCTTTAAAATTCATATATTGATTTGAAGGGTCTTGTCATATACGTTGTGTGATAATGTTGTATGATAGCAGCAAGCCTTTTTAAATGAAGAATCTGCATTCTTCACGCTTGTGAAGGGGTTGAACGATGACATTGAGAGTTTGAGTACTTGTCTTCAAGACTGAAAGTTAGCTATTTGGCGGTTAGTTTCACCTTCACTGTAATTTAAAAAGCCAATAAAAAGCCAAGTTCAAAACTTGGAAAAATTTCCAAAGTCTCTGCAACACAACCTGGATTTCTTGGATTTCATGAATGACAGTTAATCGATCCTTATTGGTAGTTTCATTTAAGAATACACACTTTAAAAGCTGAAGATTCAAAAGCTATGATATGGTAGCAATTAGGATTTTATTTGTAATAGCAAAATAATGGAAAGTCATGTCAGTTTTTTGCCTAATTAGCAAAACTGGTCAATGAATAGCTCATTGAAGACAATTATCTGGGTTACCTTTTTATGGCTTCTGGAAGTCTCGCCAGACACTTGCTAATAGAAGCAAATACAGCTATCAGTGATGTAATTTGATATCAAATTGTCAAATGCTTACCTTTGACTTTCTCTTTTGAGGCTGGCTGACTGCAGCTTCATTATTCTCACTTTCACTTTCAGTTCCTTCATCAGCTTCTTCGCTTTCACTTTCATCTCCTGCATCTCTCTTATTCTTGTCATCATCATTGATATCTCTATCTTTCCTATATTTTTTGAGCTTTACGGTTAATCAAAGTAATATAATTTATAAAAATGCCTCATACATGATTGATCCACAAAGAGCATGGAATCTACTCTGATACCCAGTACAAACCAACGACTTGACAAGCCAGTTGTTCTCACATCTTTCCATGTTTACTCCATGTCTCTTAGCTATAAGCTTAGTAGCCTTTAGATACATTTCGGCTCTTGTTGAAGCTGGAACATGTTTCCAAGTAGGAGGCTTGTTGTTGTACACAGTCTTGACTACTTCATCGCTTCTAGCTGTGCAGTGTTTGAGCACAGAGTTATATATCTCATCGGCGGGGACACTGGGTATTAGTATGGCTAATGCGTCCTTGACATCTTCTGCGACGGGCTTTCTCTTCGCTAGATTGCCAGATACCTTGCTAATCTTTGTCGGATAAGGTATGGTAGAGGTGTTCCCTTCCATATCTTGAATTTCGTCATTTTTGTGATGTTTCAAGGTATCTATTTGATCTTCCAGGTTTTTCATTCTTGTTGTAACACTTTTTGTTTCATCTGATATGTTACCCAACTGGTCTTGCAAACTTTTTATACTTGTTGTGACATTGCTTGTTTTGCTTGATATATCATCCAGCTTCTCTAATATTTTATCTAGAATATTTTCGTTTGATTTTGGCATTTTTATTAGTGAGTTTTTTTGATTTAAATATTTAGATAAAGACAAAGAGAGAAAGAAAAAAGCAAATCAGGGGTATTTGTTTTATATTCATGCCAAAACTAATAGAATGATATGCTCAAATTTTCGATTGAGAATCAAAACTAATAGACGGTCTGTTATTAATCGTATTTTGGATTTCACTGATACATCTTTCGGTTTTTTTTTTTTTTTTTTTTTTTTTCAAACAAAAAAAACATTCAAGCTCAAGCTGAGGAATTGAAAATTCAAACCACAGTGAATTTATAAAGAAAACATTTCTAACGTTTTTTATTTTGTGCACAGAATCAATGATATCGCCATGTACAGTTCAAGCATCTCTAATTTTTTTTAGTAGACGCTTCAATTTCTTCGCTAAGTACAATGATTTCATGAATCATTTAAACATTTATAGGAGACTTTGTCCTCACTTTTGCATTCTATATTAGAGTAGCCTGCTCAAATCCAAGGATTCTAGCTATAAACACCACTGAATCGGATTCAATGTTTACAGATACAACATATGGTTTAAGCTATATATAGAAAGTCTTTACTTTCTCGTACTGTAACATTGTTCCGAATCAATAACTTGATACAAGCAATTTTCTAACTTCAATGACAATAACAGCAAAACTCGAATACTACAGACGATCCACAAAATCTGTCTTTATTTCACTTTAATTTCTAAAGGAATGTCATGTTTCTGTGTAATTTTTTTTTCTACAGACTCGCGCTTTAACGTTGTTTTTGCTGCATTTGGCTCGTGCATGCCGTATTTCATTGTACAATACAGAATATACAATTTGTTACACCTTCTTATTCCGATTTGTGATAAGCTTTGTAAAAAAAATTAGTCAGAGCGCAAAAAGAGTAACACCGGCACATATCGGATCAGCCCATAAACAAAGAGGCAAACATCTATCTTGTAGGACATGTATCATCAAACCCAAAAGTAATTTATGACTAGTAAGACCAGAATGTATATACACATCTAAGTGTATCTACTTGCCATAAGCCAAAAAAGTCAACACATCAAGCAAAATAAAAACTAGCTTTGTAAATCATCCGTGTGCATATGAGTTTGGTTATTGTCGTCACTAGGATTAGAGTACTGCTTCCAGTTAATCTCATTTATTTACAGGATTTATGTAGTTGTAACTTCTGCACAAGTAAAGTTCAATTTTCCGAATGTCGTGCATCAGACTATTGATTCAGAACAATGTAACACTATGAAAAAGCAAAGACTTACTATATTCGACGCTGAAACTAACACACAGTTGTGAACTCTTGTAATGCGTTGACACAATTTGTCAACCAACGAGTCGTCTTAATTAGTAACTTCAGCCATCGAAAAGCAAATATATTTATCTAGCCTATATCTTTTGTTCCTAACTTCTTGACTTTGAAAAGTATGATTCATGACAACATCTTTAAAGCTCTTAAATTCAATAAGATGAGTATGATTAATTCCATACATATACAAAGTAATAACAACAAAAAAAGCAGGTCAAGTCCTTTTTTTTTTGTGGCGAAATACAAGTTGGAAAATTTACATAATTTTTTCTGACAAAACCACGAAGACAATAGCTCAAAAAAGAAATTGTCTGAGTTTGATAGAAATAGAAAAATCATGTGAAAACTAGTAACGAGGATCTCTCAAAGTTGCACAGTCCTGATTTTTTTTTTGGATTTAAGAAATTTAGCCTCCTGTCATCTTTTTACTTTGTCTTTTCTTCTCTCATCTCTAACTTCAACATGAAATCCTTTACAATCGAAACTGGTCCTCAACAGCCCAATGGTGGTCGCATTAGAAGATCCGCTTATGCTCCAGAAGGTTTAGCACGCGTCCCCCACCAACATGTCCATACCTTATATGACGTCTTGACACGCAGTGCAAGCAAGTATCCTAACAACAAAGCCTTTGGTTACCGAAAGATTGAGAAGATGGTGGATGAAGAGAAGGAGGTTACAAAGTTTGTTAATGGCGAAGAAGTGAAAGAAAAGAAGATTTGGAAATACTTTCAGCTGTCAGGATATAACTACATAACCTACAAAGAAGCTTCTCAATTGACTCATGATATTGGTGCTGGTCTCATCCAACTTGGTCTTAAAGAAAAGTCAAAAATAGAGGTTTTTTCACCTACAAAGTAAGTGTCTTTTGACTCAATTCGTACTAGACAACATAATTTCTTACTAAAAAAAAACGTTTTCCTTTATTACAGCATGTACTGGCTCTTGACAGCTCATAGTGCTTTTACTCAAAACATGACCATTGTTACAGCATATGATACTTTGGGAGAAGATGGTCTATTGCACTCAATGAATGAAACAGAAGTCGAGGCTATCTATACTGTGGGCGATTTGTTACCTACAGTTCAAAAAGTTGCCAGTAAATGCCCTAGCCTAAAATACATTATTTATAGCGGCGAAGTAAAACCAGAGGTGCTGGAGAACCTCAAGAATGTCGTCAATCAAAAGGTGATAACTATAGATGAAGTAGCCAAGCTAGGTAAAGATCATCCAAGAGAAGCTAGAGCTCCTGAGCCTGAAGATCTGTGTTGCATTATGTACACCTCTGGTAGTACTGGAAACCCTAAGGGTGTCATTTTGTCGCACAAGAATATTGTTGCAGCAAGTAAGTTTGACTAGTTGCTTGAATGATACATACTAAAAAAAAACTTTTACACAAAATTAGTTGGTGGTGTCAATATCATTTTTGGCGGTCTTATAACAGAAAACGATAGCATGATAGCATATCTTCCTTTAGCTCATGTTTTGGAATTTGTTGTCGAAAATTTGTGTATCTTTTTTGGTGCCACGTAAGTTTTGAACCTCGTTTCTAATGTCGCAACAACTCATTTTATTTTACAACCAGTCTGGGCTATGCAAATATACGTACATTGACTGATGCTTCTGTCCGCAATTGTAAGGGTGATATCAAAGAATTTAGACCTACTCTGATGACTGGTGTACCCGCAGTTTGGGAGTCTATTCGTAAAGGTATTTTAGCCAAGCTGGCTTTGGCTAATCCTAAAGCACAAAAAATGTTCCAAAAGGCTTATGCCACGAAGGCCTGGTTGCTTGAACGTCACTTACCAACTGGCTTTTTGGATAAACTGGTATTTAACAAGATCAAGGAACAAGTGGGTGGCCGTCTTCGGTTTGCTCTTTCAGGTGGTGCTCCTGTTTCTATCGAGACACAAAAGTTCTTGTCTGTAACTGTCTGTCCTATTCTAGGTGGCTTTGGTAAGTGGTTGATATAAGAGAAAGACAGATCACTGACTAATGCATTAAATAGGTATGACAGAAAGTAAGTAACGACAAAGTTTTTAAACATGCGAGATGATGAGTTGGGCGTTTAGAATGAAACTTACCTTTTTATTTTATTTTATTTTTACAAAAATCAACCAACAAACTTTATTTCTAGGCTGTGGGTAAGTGAATGAAAAAAAAAATTGATCGAGTAAAAAGTACAAGACACTGACGAAAATTGTCTTATTAGTATGTGTTGTATAATGACACCTGAGCAGTTTGCATATGGCCAGGTTGGTGCTCCTGTTCCTTGCTGTGAAATCAAACTGGTAGATGTTCCCGAAGCAGGTTATCTTTCAAGCAATTCAAAACCACAAGGCGAAGTCTGGGTTCGAGGTCCTGCCATAACGAAGGGTTATTGGAAGCGAGAGGATCTCACAAGAGAAGCCATGACCGAAGATAATTGGTTACAAACAGGTGATATTGCAGAATGGAACGAAAATGGTACTCTCACTATTATCGACCGAAAAAAGAACTTGGTGAAGCTCAGTAATGGTGAATATGTGGCACTTGAAAAGCTTGAGTCGATATACAAGAGTTGCGTTTATGTTACAAACATTTGTGTCTACGCTGATTCACTTTTCCCCAAACCTGTTGCACTTGCAGTCGTATCAGAACCAGTGATTCGAAAACTAGCCATAGAAAAGGGATTAGATGCGACAGAGTTTTCTGAGCTGTGTCAAGACCCAGTCATTCGTAAGACAATCTTGGACGGGTTATTAAAGCAAGGAAAAGAAGGTGGTCTCAAGGGCGCTGAGCTTATTTTCGATGTCCATTTGTGTCATGAGGAATGGACAACTGCATCAGTAAGATATTGATATATTGGTTGCATGAAAGGCATCTGATGACTCATCTATATAACAATAGGGCCTGATGACTGCTGCACAAAAGATCAAGCGACCTGAAATAACAAAGACTTTCAAGAAAGAATTAGATGCTATGTAAGCTACTTTTTGTTGTCACTTTTCGCTGAACTAACATGTTTCTTGAATGTAGGAATGCAAAGCAAAAAAACTAGTTTGATATATACGACGCAATCAAATTTTAGATGATTGACATACAAAAAGCAAATTATCATACAAAAATTCAAATAATAAATTTCGTATCGGTAGAATCACCGATAGTTCCGAGAATTTTGCGGGGTTTTCTTATCTGTTTCTTCCTAAAGCTAGTCGTATTTCAATAGAAGAGTTGCAAGCTTTACACTTTCGATGAACATTTACTTACCTCTATTTAAGCTTTTTGGGCCTTTACCTTTCTTTTTAAGCCTACTCATTTTGATTAGTACAGATACGTGACAACAATTATGATACAACACATGCCTTTTTTCCAAGCTATTTCTCTTTTGCACGTCATATCAATAAAGAGAATGTTTTGATTTATTGATCTAAGCAAGCACTAGCAAATAACTCATAGTCTAATGAACAGCCTTGTTACCTTTGTATATAATAACTTTATTCTTTATAATAATTAGAGAAAAGAAAAAGAGGGGAAAAATACTTTTTTTTTTCTTTGTGATATAAATTAGATTGACCACATTACTGTTCAATTGTTCTCATTGACTGGTATGTTGATTGTTTGTTTATTATTTGAGTAGATTGATTTGGGTCATGTTCTATATCAATGAGCATCATGGTTCTTTGCTTAACGATTCAAAAAGACCAAATAATCATTCTTAGCATGTAAAGATTGAGATTGATCATTTACAGCGATTACTATTCATTATTCTGCAGTAAAAGAGAGAGTAGGGGCAATACACTAGTGTCAGCAAAAACATGCAAGTTAATCATGACATACAAGCAGTTATATAGCAACTCGATTGAATTCATCAATAAAAAAAACCATTTCGATATTTGGTTGAAATCGGCAAGGAAAGATACGAGCGATTTCTTAACTGAAGAATAGTGCAAGTTAGCTTTGAGTAGGCAAGTAAATCATTGTGATGAGTGAGAAAAAGTAAAATGAGAGCTTGATAAGGTGAATGGTCAAAGCCTCTTTTTTTAAATAGACGTTAGGAATAAAGCAAGCGCATGAATATAAAATGATCAAAGTTAAAAAGAAGAAGAAGAAAAAAAGTGTTTTTTTTAGATAGAGTATTAAGAAAGACTTTATTTTATTTGTTAAATATCATTGATCACTATGGTTACTTTGGAGTCAATCTAAAAAAAAAAAGAGGTTAGTAAATTTTGTCCACGAAAAAAAAAAGAAATGCTTTGTTGGTGAAAGCCCCTTAGCCCAAGAGACTCCCGTAAGGCATGCCAACCCTACAAGGAGAGAGAAGTAACCACACCCTTCTCTAGACACCAGAACCAGAGAGACACCAGAACCAGAGAGACACCAGAGAAGTACGGGGGCCAATTGGACCCGCGTAAGCACGTATACATTGCAAAACCATCATCCAAATACTCGTCAGGCCAGATACTATACGCGACAACCGAGCGACAGAAAACCTACTTGCTGCTGGAACCTTGGGAGTCTTGATCACCTAGTGGAAAACCTACTTGCTGTTGGAACCTTGCGAGTCTTGATCACCTGGCGGCAAGCCCACTTGCAAGGGCGGATAAAGAGAGAAAGAAAAAAAAAAGAGGGGAAGCTTTACTGTTTTATATTTATTCATCTGAGTAAAATCGGAGTCTTCCCTCAATTTTTTTTTTTTTTTTTTTTGCATGAAAAAAATAGCAAAAAAAAAAGGGCGCGTCTTCTTTTGTCACATGTAAATCGCGCTACATTTTTGGATTTTGTTTAAAAGGGAAAACGCGCTTTTTTCACTCTTTTTTTCTACAATTTTTTTTTTTTTAAGAAAAAAAGAGGCTTTGACCATTCACCTTATCATGTTCTCATTTTACTTTTTCTCACTCATCACAATGATTTACTTGCCAACAATTGAATCGGTCACTCTTTTTTTTTCTTTAGAAGAAGAAAAAAGAAGAAACGTGAAAAGGATCAACAATCACATAGTAAGGTTGTGTTACGATTTGAAGCTTAATATGATTATACACACTGAGTTTGCTTTTGTGTCATGTCAAGGATATCGTACGAGTGAAGGAAAAATAACCTAAAATAAGGTTTTACATGAAAGAAAAAATTAGGGAGGCCTAGATACTACGCGGAAAAAAAAACTTGAAACGCTTGAGACCTTCTTTATAGACAAAATATACAGTATCACCAATTAGCTTAATATGCGACTATTCTACTTTTCGTTGTATAGATATGTACTGGATTATTTGGTTTGACTGTAGTTATGTGTTTTTTTTCTTTCTATAAGGAAAGCAATAAACAAAAGGGTTGATATTTTACATTCAATAGTCAATAGTCTAAATGAACAGAGAATTGGTTAAATCTGCATAGGTTACACGACAATGGACAAAAGAGAGAGCGTACTGTCTGCATGATTGTTTTTAATTTTTTTTTTGGTGTTTTTATTTACGTAGTATCCTGTTATACTGCATAAATTACATTGTTGTTTATTGTTTCTATTGCTAATGTACTCGGCCTCAAAAAGAAAAAGAAAGGATGGTAGATGTAGTCTTTTTGATGGATTTCATTCTCTTTTATTTTGTTACTATTTTATATGGAATAGCATGTTGTTTGAAAGAAAAAGAGACAATAATGCGATTCTTTTGAAAGCGTTGCACAGACCACACCATCATTTTGACGTAAAGAAAACTACGGACCCAGATGCCATATGTAGTAGATGACCCGAGTTTGCATGAGAGAGATAGAGGGAAAGGAAGATATTTCATTGGTAGGGAAGGTAGCATTTGCTTATCTTGTAAAAAGATGTCAAAGTGGGGGGGGGGGATCCTCTATTATGACTACACAAGAAACATGCAAAAAATCAAGGATCCAATCAATTTTTTTTTCATTTTTCTTTGTTCCCTGGTCAAGTAGTCAAGTGCTTTCTCCTTTTTTGGTTCCTCAAACAGTCAAGTGCTTTCTCTTCCTCTGGTCCTTCAAGTAGTCAAGTTTCCTCTCTCCTCTTGTGTTATGTGTTGGTATGCATCCAGAATTTATTTGGTGTGTTCTAGAATATTCTTTTTCAACAAACACTTGTCATAGGAAGCGTACATGTTTAGTCATTCCAAGTAATCAATCGCCTTTGTCTTGGATGAATGGATGGGCTTTGGATGCAATTGCCTGTCTATAGATTTTCAATGAATTAAACGTCCTAAGCTATCTTTTTTAGCTGCAGTGGTTCTAGTCAGTGATCTCTCTAAAAGGAGATTGCTGGCCCTGAATTGTGAATGCTAGACTTGACAAAGGCTTACTCACTCATTTCAAAAACTTGTTTCTCTACATGACGGACTTCATGGTTGATACTTAATTGATGGCTCTCTTTGGTTTATAGAGCAAGAGAAGATTATTTGTATTTAAAGATGATAAAACAAGTCGTTTATTTCACATAGCCTTCTTTCTTCATGATGGCTTTTACAGCAAGCTTTTGACAATAAACTGTTGATTATTTTTGTATAGCTAACGATTATTGCGATTTGCCTTTATCTTCATACATGACGAGTACACTCTTGATAGCATGCTGAAGTCCATCTTATACCTTGGCAGGGTAAATCTTTCTATTTCCAACATCAAGTATCTGTCCTGGTCTTCGTCTTGTTTTGTCTTAATGTCTTGACAACACATGAAGTAGACAACAATGTCAAATCCACACATGTGTATGTCAAGCACATGTGCTTTAAGGAGCTGAACGGGTTGGGGATTTGGCCTCAACCACAAGGAGATGGCATTCATCACTCTTATAGCAAAGTCTCCCATCAGCTTTATACTGCTGAACCGTGGTTTTGTTTGCTTCTGGAATATAATCATAACTGCCTTGTACAGAGCAAATGTTGTCCCAAGAGTGAAGAAAGAAAAGGGAGAAAAGATCACAGACAAAAGAAACAGATAGAATCAGTATGGCATAGCCAGAAAGCTCTTTTTCTTCCCAAGCATACTATGATATCCTGGTTCATTCAAGTCTATTTCTCGTAGAATGGCTATCAATCGTGATTAAATTTCAGGGCGAAACTTTTTGAATATATCTCTATACACAAAAACGTTAATACAGACTCTGAGGATGGACTAAGAGAGAAATACCTTGCAAAAAAGCCAGCATCTTCACAAGCTCAAGACTATTCTTCTCTGGACTGGCAATGTTTTCTACAAACTTATTGTTCTATAAAATATTTGAGACTACAATTAATTGAAACAAGGAATAAGTAGAACTTACTTTCGCGAACTGGCTGAAAACTTCACTGTCCTCTTCATTCAGCTTCAGAGGTAGAAAAACTTCTTCTTGTTCAAGCATTCTGTATGTACTTTTTCGTACTGCGAATTCTTCAATCAAACTGTAGCCAATACAGTAAATATCCTTGCTCATACAAATACTTATTGGTGAAAATGATTTTTGAAGAGAGAGAAAATACGCGGGTAGTTATTTAATTATTTAAACAAAGAAATTGATGCATAAATAGTAGCCAGGAGGAAGGAGTAATTTGTGTGAAACAATCTGAGCAAATAGTAAAGATGATGATTTTAATTGTTGATTTAGAGGTAAAGATCAAATGCAGTTTCTCAAGGTAAACTCGGATTATGGTAAAATAAAGGTGACAGGCTAAAAGAGAAGAAAGAGGAGCGTAAGCTATTAAATTCATGCGGCTTAGAGTCAAAGAGACCATCTTAATCTTTGTGTAACCATAAGAAGGTATATAAGGCTAAAGAAGTATAAAGAAAGTGGATCGGGTGATTAGAAAGGATCCGAAAAGACAAAGAATGTGCTTTTATTTTAGTCTTCTAGAATGCAGTACAAAAAAGTCATGACCAAGTGAAGCCTATAGCAAGCATGATGATGGCAGAAGAATAGCACAGGAGTTGAAAAAATTTATAGAAACAAAATATCTCTCCGATAGAAAAGTAAAAGCACCTCAAGATACTTACAAGTTAAGATAGAAAAAAACTAAAAGAGTTGATGATGGTTTGCTCTCAATTGTGGTTTATTTACGCTTCTCAAAGAAAAGAAACTCCCCAAAAAGATTGGCAGATTGTATAATCGATTCATGCCAAAAGCATAAAATTTGGGACCTCGAAAAATGAAACAATTTTTTGTTTTTTGTAGTTCTAAGCTTAGAGGCACGTTGCCTATTTTGTGGCATTTTCTTTTTCTTTTTTAGATGATACAACTTTATCATTTAAAAAGAGCTTTTTTTTATTCAAGTTGTGTAATCTGTGTTTTGGCTTTAACAGGTCCTTTGCTTGTCTATACTGCTTTCGTTTTTGTTAAAATCTTTGGTTCTAAAGCTTAAAGTAGCAGTGATGAGCGAGATGGTATGAAATCTGATATTGATGTTCAACGGAGACTAAATCATGTTTAGCAGAACATCACCTCTAATATACTGTGCTAACTCATTTTTCTTTCTGATGTTGCTTCTAGCACTGTCTTGGCTAAGAAAGTAAAAGGATGTTTCTAGAGAGTAGTACCATGGTTTTCTTTTTCAGATTCATGAACACTTTGAGGATTCTACCCACCTCTTTGTTCATCACTGATTAGATAGATCTTACTTTGACTAGTATTTGCAGTAATAGTGATAAAGATCAGTTAAGCTGTTATGATTCCAAGTTAATAAAACTGTGCTTACAAGGCTCTTTTAACTGCTTCATAGAAGCTCTCTGGGATATCAAGGTCTTCCAAGCTATTCTTTTTCTGTGAGATGGTTTCAATCAATGCTATGTAAATAAAAGAAAAAAGTAATGCAACCAAAAGAAGACAAAATACAAGAACTGGCTTTTTAAACGTCTTTTATGCCAACATGAACTTTACTCCTCTTTTTAGTTTTGACAGCTAAACTCCTCTTGAATTGCCAGTGACACTTGTGGTATTTCCAAAGGCAAGAGAACAAAGAAGAAAGAAAGAAAGGAAGCAAATCAGTGCAGATAGTTTGGGTCTGCTTCTTCTTTTTTTTTTATAAGTATATGTATGTGCCTTTTTTCTGTAGAAAGACGGATACGAGTGTCTATCGAATGTCATGAATAAGCTAATCACCTACTATGTTATTTTTGAATAAGACCATCTGTCAACCAATTGATCCTCCGATTTATTTCCAGCATTTTTTTTTCCTCATCCTCAGATTTAATAAATTCGTGACTACGCGATCGAGTGTCATTGATTGTGTGTCTGTGTCTGCTTGTTATGATAGCTACCGTTGTCATCATACGCAGTCTACTTTTTGCTTAATTTTGCTTGATTCGAGCCTGACACAGCTTTTTGAATGAACAACAATAACAATAGAAGTAACCAATTTCTCATGCTTTATAAACATTCGCCTTAAAGTGACTCTAACCGAGGAATAGAAATGAGATCCATGGATTTGTTTGTCTCCTCAAATGAGCAAATGACTTGTTTAGGCAACAAGTAAGGTGATTGTTTCATAAGAAACACTGCTTTAGTAACATTGACTGTTAGTCTATTCTTTTGCAAGGCATATGGGTTTGTGACACCGACGGTAACCCAGTCTATTTTTCTTCTCTCTCTCTTTTCGGATTTCTTATCTTGTAAGAAAAAAAAAGGCTTTCACAATGACATAAGAAATGCATTATGAATAAACAAATGATCAACTCCTATTAGGAGTGTGTGTCTTTTATCTTTTTTTTGGAAAAAGTAATCAGACAGCACCAAGCAGAATGATCCAAACAAGAAGAAATAGGAAAGGGAAAATAGAGTAGTGAAAAAAAAAGCATTTATTCGAGTATGCTCTATACCTTTCATTGCTTTAGACTCACTTCATTAGCCATGATTGAGCATTACAAGACTCTAATAGTCTTCGTAGTGTCGTCCTGATATGGCAACTGTCCCCCCCTCATGCTTTGCACCAAAAACTCTGTTGTAACATCCAAATAAAGCAACTAATTAGCAGACCTTTTTGTGCATGCCAAAAACAAACAAACAAAGTTTAACTGCTTTACAGACTTCTATTGTTCTTTCATTACTTTATTGCTTTTCTATAGCCATCTCTTCTCCCTTCTCTTTCCATACCCTCAAGCATTCATTGATTATACATAAATTCAAAGAAACTAAAAGGGATGATTTTGTGAATGGTCCCCTCTTTTTTCTTTTTTCTTTTTTGTTGATAACGTTTCAAACTCAACTTGTTTCTTAGCAATGATGGGAATCTCGGGACACTTTCCGACTTCAACAATTGAAATCGATCACCCTTTTTTTTTGTCTTCAGAAGAAAAAGAAGAAACGTGTAAAGGATCAACAATCACATAGTAAGGTTGTGTTACGGTTTGCAAAATCAGTTAGCCAAAGCACCGGATCTTTTTTGAATTTTTTTTTAAAAAAAAAATCATTGTAGAAAAAAAGAGTGAAAAAAGCGCGTTTTCCCTTTTAAACAAAATCCAAAAATGTAGCGCGATTTACATGTGACAAAAGAAGACGCGCCCTTTTTTTTTTGCTATTTTTTTCATGCAAAAAAAAAAAAAAAAAAAATTGAGGGAAGACTCCGATTTTACTCAGATGAATAAATATAAAACAGTAAAGCTTCCCCTCTTTTTTTTTTCTTTCTCTCTTTATCCGCCCTTGCAAGTGGGCTTGCCGCCAGGTGATCAAGACTCGCAAGGTTCCAACAGCAAGTAGGTTTTCCACTAGGTGATCAAGACTCCCAAGGTTCCAGCAGCAAGTAGGTTTTCTGTCGCTCGGTTGTCGCGTATAGTATCTGGCCTGACGAGTATTTGGATGATGGTTTTGCAATGTATACGTGCTTACGCGGGTCCAATTGGCCCCCGTACTTCTCTGGTGTCTCTCTGGTTCTGGTGTCTCTCTGGTTCTGGTGTCTAGAGAAGGGTGTGGTTACTTCTCTCTCCTTGTAGGGTTGGCATGCCTTACGGGAGTCTCTTGGGCTAAGGGGCTTTCACCAACAAAGCATTTCTTTTTTTTTTCGTGGACAAAATTTACTAACCTCTTTTTTTTTTTAGATTGACTCCAAAGTAACCATAGTGATCAATGATATTTAACAAATAAAATAAAGTCTTTCTTAATACCTTATCTAAAGATACATTCAAAAAGTCTCGCCTCAAAAAATCAACTTTTTTTTCTTATTGTGACCGTTATGTCTGAAAAGCACTCTTTTCTCTCTCATCACTGCTAAGAAATGAGTTCTCATAAAACACTTTATCCAAAACCCATCTTAGATTCTTCTGAATTCACAAACGAAACTTTTATCCTTTTAAGTCGAATGTACGATGTATTCAAGGAAAACAAACTTAAAAATGACCATTGCAAGAGACTAGAAACCCAAGAGACTTTTATTAAGATTCTTAGCATTGCAAGCAATTCTTACAAGCAATTCTCAGTCGAAAGCTTCCGAAAAGAAGCGTATTGGTCGCCCTCCTCATGAATTCGAGAAAGATTATATTTTAGCCGTGAAGAGTATTGTCAAAGACTTCAACGAAAGAAGGTCTTTCGGCCACTGCGAAGACTGTTAAAAAAGCTTTGAAAGACAAGCACAATATCGATGTAGCGAGGCAGACTCTTTTGAGGGATATGCATACCTTAAAGTTGCGATACAAACAAGGTATTCGCAGAAACATCAACCGTGATTCTTATGCCAGTGTTGAATATCGACACAAATATGTCAGTGAAAGGCTACAAAATATAAAGAGAAAGTGTAGACCAATTAAGCCTGAGGTTTTTCTTGATGAGTCATGTTGGCATCTTGACTATCATGCCAAGAAGATTTGGGCTCCTGTTAAGGGTATAATCAATGAGCTTGGATGAAAACAGATGATGGTGATTCTTGCTACATCTATTGTTTTCAACGAAGGTAGAAGCGCTAACGCTTGGGTAATCAAAGACAGTGTGACTGTGTGACCAGTCAATGGTCAATCCTGACTATCATGGCCACTTTGCTACCGAAGAGTTTGAGCAGTTGTTTGAGAGACTTTGTAAGTCACTCTTGCCTTATGGTATCTGTATCATTCATATGAAGGGTGCATCATATCATAAGCGCAAACTAAACCCTACTCCCAACAGAGGTAGTAAGAAGAGGATTGTGAATTGGTTGATGCAGTAAAGATGCATGGAATTGGATGAGGAGGGCAATCCAAAGAAAATGAAGAAGGACCTCGCTAACAAAACTAGAAGCCAAGTCTACCTGTGCATGTTACGAGATTGCTAGTAGGTATGGCCACAGGATTGCCACCACACCACCTTACCATTGAGAATTGCAACCAATCGAAAAGGTATAGTCGATGGCTAAGACTCTTTTGGTTTACAATCCAGACTTGAATGAAATTGCTGTGAAGCTGAAGGCAAAACTTGAAGAAATTTGAAAGTCAATACCTGAGAGAAGTTTCCTATCCGATTGAAGAGACTGTGTTGGTAAAGCGAAGGAGCATTATGAAGAGTAATTGAGAAATTGTTGTATGAAAGAGCTTCAAGAAGAAGAAAGTGATATTGAGATGACTTCTTGCTGAGTTTAAATTGCTTGTAACAAAAAGCGCATCAAAAAAGTTTCAGGTTTGACTGATATCATTTTTATTGAATTCTGATCACTGCATTTTGTGCAAAGCCAAACCGGAGTGGGATGAAACATGATTCGTCTTTGGTTGGAATCTCTTTTTGAATCACTTGGAAAGAGATATTGAACAAGAGAGAAATTGAAGGGTAACTGGCTGATTTTCATATTAATCGATTCTTTTTCTTTATGTAGGACAAGCAAGCAAGACACCACATCTGTAATCTTATTAGTTCAAGATTTGGCTTTTTTTTGTCTCAGTTTCTTTTTTATTATCTTTATATAAATGAACTTTATGAAAACAATAGCATCCGCACACTACACTTAAAATAAGGAGAAAGTTTTTTTTTTTTAAAAAAAGGGGGAGCAAGAATTGTTTCTTCTCAGCGAAGCCGCTTGGAAAACAACAGACGTGTTCACTGAGATCTAATAGAAGCATCGTTCACTATCTTTTGTTTGCTTTGTGTAGTGAGAAAGCAAACTATCATATCTGGTCGGATATTTACTCCCTAAATTTTGAGAGGAATAATAGGCAGTGCCAAAATAAAGAATAGGTTTATATTGTGCAATTTCCAAGAATATTATCAATTAATAAACAAATATATATGTTAAAGGTATCACTAGGTTGTGTGTATATTACGAAAGAGTTAAAGACGCTAGCATATTAGTAAAGCATATAAATCAATGTTTTTGCTCGTGTTACCAATATACTGAAAATCACTTTTCTCTCTTCATGACTAATCCATTGTTCTTTCCTTTCTGTTCCTGAATTTCAGGATCTTTGAAACAGTACGTTTGTATTTCCAGGTAGATTTCCCGGATTTGAACTTTTATTTTCATGTAATTGAGCTGGCTTTTTCCTGAATTGATTTGGCAAAAATCCCGGCGCTAATATGAATTTTCCTGGGTTTGACCTTAAAGTACGATCTCTAATGAACATTTTGGATCAATTTTCTCAAATGAAAGGCTTCTATCTGGTTATGGACAATGCTCCAATTCATACGTTGAAGACAATCGAAGAATTGGTGGTTTCAAGACGATACCAATGTGCCTATCTGCCTCCATATTCTCCAAAACTCAACTCTATTGAGCAATTTTGGGCGATTGTCAAAGGTAAAGTCAGACGACACAAACTTTTGGATGCGGAAACATTGTCTGGTAGGATTATTGAAACTTGTCAGCAGGTAAAAGAAAACCAAGATCTCGAAGGATTTATTGGATACTCTGCTTCTCGAATCGTCGATTGCGTCAATAGAAATCCAATGTACTTTTTATTGTTAGTTTAGTGACAGTGAGCCTAGTTGCTGAAAATGGGCCGATGATTTTTTTGGATTGAATGGAAGCTGTTTATTCAGTAACACAATTCAATTGGGTCACATCACTTTGTTAACTACTAGGCTGACTATGGGGACTGATACTTTTTTTTAGCAACAATATTAAGTGGGACAGCACCAATGTTTCATTTTTTTTTTCAATGCGTCGATTGAGAGACTTTGATGTCCAAACCAGGAGAGGACAGAGGAACAATTTAACTCCAAAACTTGTACGCGTCAATGAATACAAAAGGGAGGAGCGAATAGCGCTCATCCAAACCTTGATGGATTTGGAAGAGCCATCGTATCAACAAATAAGGCAGTTGAGTACTACAGTATTCGAGATGAACCGAAAAAAAAACACACGAAACGATTTCATATCGACTGTACGTTTTCACCTTGTGGCCAATGTCTACCACCATCTCGAGAACTTCTTGTTGATTTTGATGAAGCACCGTAAATCTTTTGCATTGGTGGAAAGACCAACAAAACCTTTCACCATCAACTGTACTCTCTTGGCTGAACTGATCATTTTGTCAATCATCGTCTCCAGTGACCGGTTCACAGCTAAAGCGACTAGATAGTCATGTCCTTTATTTCATTTTTGCACATGATAAGGTCGTAATAGGCAAAGAATACAGAAAAGAAGAAAAAGGGCTGGCATGGCTGCTATTTTTTTCTTTTAACTTCAGAGATTGACAAGTCATTTTCAATCGATGAAAGTAGGCATCAATCTTATTTTTTTTTGTTTACAAACGGATTGGCTTATAGCTTGTTGGTTGTAAGGATGCAAGAGGAGCAACCGCTGTCGGTAGCTTCACCCATGGATACCCATTAGCTCGCCTAACAGTCATCCGATCAAACTTATTTGGCTGAGATTCGTCATCTAGTCAACTCATTGCTCCTTGCTGCATGCCGCCGCATCCACCCACCGTATGGACATCATCACCTGGAAGATACCCTTAGATCTTTGCATTCTTACAATATAGATGATGCTCAGTGAAAGTACTGAAAATAACGGCTGAGAATGCGCCCTCGACGATCGGTTCATGAAAGTATCTTTCAAATAAATAAAAAAGCTTGAACTAGCAATTTATTCATGAAAAAAATAAACACTTTGAAAAGTCAAGCTTTCGGGCAGCGCGAGCAAGTCTCCCAGGATCCACATTCTGCAGCAGGGCCATGATCTAAAATTTTGATGTTAAAAGGATAATATAGATTTTGCTCGATACTTACCTGGTCTTGGGGGAGTCGGATTGGGGTGCCAAATGATGGCAGGCACATGTCGCCGTCATTGCCGTCTCGTCGAATTGTTTCCTTGCATACTTTCGCTGCTTCCATGACAATTTTCTAGAATAACAGGTTATGATCCATATCTCTACCCTATCATTGTGATCTCACCTGGCATTGGTTTATGACTTGAAACGCACCAAGCATGACATCCAAATCGTTATGGTCGCGAGGCAAGTAAAACGTACCGATCTCAATCAGTCGGCACATGCCATGGTATTTGAGATCCATTGAAAAGACTTTGCATCGGCTACCTATAATGAACAAAATCGCATGAGAATCTTTCGGTACTATTTCGCTGCCCCCCTTTTTTTTGGTATCCACTTTCGCAGAGAAGACCACACACCGTCAGTGCCGAATGGCCCACACCATTCTTGAGCCAGTTTGCCATTTTAACAAAGTCGTCACTGGGGCTTGCTCGAGGCGGCTTGCATTTCACGAGGAACACTAGTTGACTAAGATGATTGTCGCACGTATAAACGCTAAAATCCCCCTTGTGTGCTTGTACGTTAGGGTCGGTTTGCCGCTTTCGTCTGCTCGAGCCACTCACAGCTCCATAGGCTCTACAACTCACAAGATTAGATATCAATAACAAACCCCCCGTTGATTATTGAGTTACCCTTCCGTGAAGATAGTCGAATCGTTTGGGGAAATAAGCAGCCAAGAGGGGTAATAAGGTGTCTTTGACAAAAGTATCTTCATTGACATTGCATTTATCGTAACAGGGACTGTATGCCTTCAGCCTATCATTGTAGAAATCAAGGATGCTATTGATTATTATTATTTTTTTCTCTTTTTCAGTAGTCTGCCACTCACATGTTTCTGTAGACATCCTGATAGCGACATGCTTCGTCAGTGTCATCGCTTCGCATCCAAGACTTTAAAACTTCCTTGGCATCGTCGTTGCTTGTTCGTACAGCCTAAGTAATAATTGTAAATAAAATGCATAAAGAAATACAATGCAAATAATTACTTGGTTGATCTTCACACACCACAGAGCGTCAGTGTCTGATATTGCTTCCATGTGCTTTTCTTCCTTACTTCTCTTGACGATAGCTTCCCAGACAGCAGAATCCATTTTGTTACTGTGATACTTGACGTATGAATCAATAAGTTGTGAGTAAGTCGGTTAAGGGAAATGAGTCTCCTTTTATTCTTTATTAAAAGAAAGGAAAGACACGTAAGCCAAAAGTAAATTGGTTTATATAGATATATGTCGAAAGTTTCACCCCAAAATTTAACCGCAATTGACAACCATTCTGCAAGGAATAGATTTGAATAAAACATGATCTCATGATTAGAAAGCTCTTTTTCTTCCAAAGCACACTATGATATCCTGGTTCATTCAAGTCTATTTCTCGTAGAATGGCTATCAATCGTGATTAAATTTCAGGGCGAAACTTTTTGAATATATTTCTATGATGTTAACATTGTATTAGAAGGCTTTAGTATTATAGGTGTAATCTAATTCGACTTGGCTATAGGATGTATAGGGAAATATCACAGTTATCAATTTGCGATGAAGGAGATATCAGACAGATGAAATTCAGGGCTCTAGGACAATGTTGAATTAGGGATATTTTTAGTTTTTGACAAGTTGCTATTGGCATTGGACTTACAGTCTGTCAATAACAGTCAATCGCTCTGCCATTTTTGCTGCATTGTAGGCCTTGGTTCGATATTCCAAGAATTTGGCTGTGAGATACATACCGTCTGCCATCCACTGTTTGATCCCAAGAAAAATCAGTACTGGTCCATGTGCACAGCTAGAAGATATATACTGTTTTGGCATTGGTGGGAGGGATATAATTTTCCAGTCCTGCACCGACAAGGTGGAAGTAGCTTTTGGCAGGTTGTACAGATTGTTTGGTAGAATCGCTTGAGGACGTCTTTGATGGGTGGTATGTTTCATCTGAATCATCATCTGAGTCACTGACTGACCATTTGCAGGGAATTGTTGATGGTGAGCCTTGTTTCTATTAAAAATGAAATTTAGCAACTCAAGCTAAGCTATTTCTTGAAGTTCACCTTGAATAGATCATTCTGATATTTGAGATAGCTTCTAGATTGAAATGAGTGCGCGTTGTTTTTTTTCAACTTCTTCCCAATAGCTACAGTCGCTCGAACCTGAAATTCGATCACTTTGTAAAATCAAAACTCAGCGTTAAAGATGCATAAACTAAAAGATATATTAGTGATTCAAGACGATGTCCAATTAAGCTCTGTTTATTGCCATACTACCTTTCGCACCAATGATGGCTTAACAGAGGTCATTCATGTTGTTTAATAGGCGAACAAGTAAATCATTGTCGATCTTCCTCCACTATTCCAGCAGCAATTCCTTCAGCTGAGCAATGTTGTGAACAGCATGGCGCCTGCTTGCTATGCGCTGCTCAAGAGCCCACCCCAGATCCTCAATGGGGTTCAAATCTAAACTTTGGGTAGGCCAGTACTCAAGCCTCTTCATCAAATGACGGCTCTTCCAAAGACACCCAGAAGCTCCTGTATGACACATAGACCCATCTTCTTGAAGCCAGAAGCGTATGTCCTCCTGTGCTTGGGTTTTCAAGTACCAGGGTTAAAGCTCTGTTGTCCAATCGATATGTTCCTTGGCCCATTCGAGTCAAAACTCCTTGTGCCTCTTTTTCAAGGCAGGTTTGTGAGATGCGTAGTAAGATTTGAAGCCTAACTGACGAAAATAGCTGACGACAGTCTTTCTACAGACTGTAACTTTTAATTTCTCCAGCTCGTGTTTGATACCATCAATGCTAAAGAAAGGGTTGTTTGTTGCAATTCGATCGAGGTGTCTCATTGTTCTTTCATTAGCTTTTGGGGTTAAGCCAGGATGAAACGCTGGACAGAAGTGTGCCTTTTTCCTGGATGCGTTTCATGATGTTGTTTACAGTCGCGTAAGAGATCACCATTATGCGTGAAATCTCTCTCAAGGAATGCTAGCGCGATTCAACCAATACACTCCTCAATAAGCTTTCTCTTCACTCTTGTTGTATTTGTAACGGCTGCTTTTGTTTTCAATAGTAGATATATTTGAATTGAATTGGTTTTTTTGTAAAAGAATGAAATATTGATTGTGGTCATCATCATGCCAGATATGCTTTGCTTAAGGCCCGATTGAATTTCTGTTTCCAGTGACTGTATAGAGTGCACGATCCTTGAGTATCTAAATCGCAGCAAGTAAGAATCTATTTGTAATCGCAATACACCATGCCGTGCCAGTATGTCTTTACTATGAACTGAGAATCGATTTGCTCTTGAGCCCATCGTTGTGCAGGGCATTGTTTCCACTTGGACATATTAATAACAATGCGAGTGGACTCTTCTTCAGCAGCATTCTAATCAACAACGTCTGCTGCTTTAAAGCAATCGACAATGTTGAAATATTTAACGTGAGTTTTTATATAATTGATAAATCGAGACATAGACAGCAAAAGAAAGAAATAAAAGAAAAAAGGAAAATATCATGTTGGCTAATTTATTTTAAAATTCAAGTGGTAAAGTGACAAGACATGGAGTGCATTGGACACAGATTTGGTCAGAGCTTGTGTGATTGATTGTAGCCAGTTTTTCGACAATGCATGATAGGCACGACAATGCAGATCAGACTCAGATATGACAAATTGATAAAGTGCTTGATAATCAACCATCATACCTTGCCTGCCAAGAAGAGTTTGGTTGTAGGAATTACCCGACGCCCAGGAAGTCGAGGAAATCCTCTTCTTTACCTAGCAAAAAAAACTAGGCACCAATCGCGAGGCGTTTGGAACAGGCACCTGTTGCTACAAGGTGTGTCGATCTATAAAATAAACAAAAGGAAAAAGAAAAAGATGCCACTGCAAGCTTTCGGAAAAAACAAAGGTCAAGATTTGTGTCAGCAACACGGAGTCCAAAAATGCTTGCAATACACCCTTGTGTTAAAACACATCTTTTTTGAGTATTGCCTTGACCGTCTTCATACAGAAATTGAGAGCTCATATGATGATAAATCAGAAAGGAGAAGCAACTTCTTTATTTTCACGCATTGCGACTTGGGTTCATCTGCTGAGTAGACCTTATTTATCACCAAGAGCGACTAAAATCCCATCCAACCAGCGGCTTATGATTTCGTGTATCGTGACACAAATTTCACTCCTTGAACAACATACGATCCTTGGAAGGGGAACCACCTAAAAATTTGCAACTGGCTGTAAATCCATAAACATTTAATATATCTCAACCTATGATGACTCTCCTCTCTTTGCGCTTCTCTCTTTTTACTCACAAGACAAAGAGCACTTGAGTCAAACAATATTAAAATAAATCTTCAGCTTTAGGTTTGAAACTTCGGATTAATTGAGATTGAGAATATTTTTAAGCGCCGACTTGGTTTAGGTATAAAGTGACCAGAAAATTTTGATTGCTTACATTCTTTTTCCTCTTATTTCCTCTCCCTTTTTTATTTCTAGTGATTTCTTTATTACAATTTTTTTATTTAACAAAGAAACATGATTACTACTAGATATAATACAGATTCAAATATTCGTCGCAATCGCAACAATAACACATCGAAAAAAAACCGTGACGTTTCCTACCATCGGTTTACTTTGGACGAAAAGAATAAGAACTGGACAGATGAGAGTGGCGATGAACAACAGTTTTCCCGACATGACAAAGACAAGTTTATTGAACTCGCTCAAGCTGCTTTAGAAGAAGCCAAGATGGAAGAGGAACAAAAAGGCGTATTTCAAGAATTACTCGAAACTTTTTTGGCTCGTTCTGGTGCGCCTGTGGTAGCTGATGTTATATTAGAGCAGTTTCGTAGCCAAGATGTAATCGAACGCTTGGCGGAAGACCATTTTGAGCAACAACAAGAAAGAAGACGCTCTTCATGCCTCGAAAATGATGAAATTGACCAAGTACTCAAAGACCCAGCAAGCGAACAAGTCACCATGCATAGCGAAGCTATCCATACAACCACTCATCAAAACAACTTCGACACCATCATGCTTGTGTCTGAATACTTGTGGCGATTTTTTCGATTACTGATCTTGGCTTCACTTGTATGTCTGGTCTATCATTTTATTTGCACAGACCCAAATCAATCATTAACAAAGCTCTAATACAATAATACCCTCCCTCTATATATGCATCATCATTTGTTTGTAGCTGTAAATATTCCCCCCCCCCTTCCATTAACGTAAATAAAAATTTCTTGCTTTTGGTCATGATAAACAATAAAGACAAAATTCATATGCTACTTTATTTTTTTCTCTAACGAAGCAGATCAGTCAAGAAGAATTTTGTTTGGCGAAATATCGTAGCACTTTATAACACATAACAAACAAAATGAATATGCATTTGTGCACGTATATTTGCCTCTATTCCTTTTATGGCACTTGCGATATTAGCTTTCTCCAATCAATTTAACTGGTTTTACGCTCTATATTTTTCGTCAATAATACCTATTTTTGTTGTAAGATCATCTGATTCGGGACCGAAACAGGGCTCAACCAGTTGAATCCGAAATGATGATAGGTGAAATTTGACCTGAACCAAGAGGTCAAGTGAGCCCTATTCTTTGAACTTCAGGCTGCTTTTTCATACCATATTATTATGCAAACGTGCTTTATAACAAAGTAGCAAGATTATGTGTTTTTGCTGCAAAGAACAAAGATGTAGTACAATCCTTCTGAGCCATGCGTTGTTGTAAATAATGATAGCCCTTCTTTCATCAGGACTTGTAAAGTTATAGTTTAGTTTGTTTTTCGCTCCTTCTTTTTGTTGGCAAGTATAATAAGCAAGCAGGCGAAAGAAAGGCGCTGAAAGAATAACTAGGTATGTGTCACTCTGTCAGACGCGTTCTTGGAGTGTATCGGAAGACAACACAGGGTTTAGTCCTATCTGACAAGTTTCCTTGGAAGGAATGGTCTCTGTTTGCAGCTGATATGTTGATCGACTGATCTTTCTCATCCAATTAAATGTTTCGCTCAGCATATCTTGTTCCTTGTTTAGCTTTTCTGTAGTAAGCACGGAAAATGAACAGTATACAACTCTGTAGTGAACACACTTCAAGAAAGCGCAACCTACAATTTGGACGACAAGCAGTACGAAAAGAACATCATGCTGTCAATATAGATGAAACCTACCTTGTTGTGTCATTATTAGTAGGACAAATATTTTGTTTAGCTGACAGCAAGCATAGAACTCCAAGAAAAGAAAAAAAGAGCGCAAAGAAAGAGAGATTGAGCGACAACGATATCGTCATTAGTATGAATAAGGAAAAGGCTTAATAGCCTATATCAGCTAGTCAAATAGATCGCTGGAAAAAAAACACTGTTACATTTAAGGTACTTTCACCTTCAATTGGGTAATTTTTGAAGATCACAGTCTGAAAGCCAAATATTTTACCTTAACCTTTTGCAAACAGCTTATTAGTTTTATTTTTAATATCTTCTTGTGATATCTCCATGTGTTGTGGTAGATATAATCGCACCATTGACTTTTAAAATATACCTTACTAGTAAGGAGTTTATCAAAAAATCACAGATTCAAAGTATTTAGCAATGCGGTTTCATGAAAATAATCATCCCTTCTTTTTTTTTCTAACTTTCCTAATTTGCTTTTACGTGAATCTTTGTTTGTGTCGATAAAGAAGTATAAAGTAGAGTAAAATAGCCCTTTCTGTAACCACATATCTAAAGTACTATAGTCGCTTTATTTAAGAATGTTCATATTCTCGAGAAATGCACTTTTATATTTTATACTCTTAAATTGAAAGGTATTTAAGCACTTGAAGCGATCTAAGGTCAAATGATTGCACTCTTATATTGAGAATACTCTTATATCAAGCACTCTTAAATCGAGCGGCTACTGTATATATTCCGTAATATCATAGATTGTTACAAGAGCTTCAAATGCTTTGAAATACGAGTAATGAAATAGTCTTTAAATGTTTTTTTTTCTAGGGAAAATCTCACAATACTTGGTCATTTTACTTGTTTTTCCAATTGAAAATATTTGGTGTTAGGCTCAATACAAACGTCTTTTCTCTCAAGAAACCCTTATGAATAGTTTCGATGGAATTGCATATCTCTTTTGTACTTTCATACCTTTAACTTACTACTTACAATGTGATTGTTCCTGCTTTACCATGGCTATATTATGACAAACAATCAGATGACTAAACCTCTTTAAGGCTTAGGAATCAAACTCATGGTGTGTTATAGAGTATTTGCTTTGTTTTTGTGAATAGCAAACGTGTTAGGTTGTTTAGAGCTTGCGCGAGAGAAATAAAACAACCTTGTCTCGTATCCTCAAACAAGTGAATAAAACTATCGTTTTTGCTCATTTGTGAGCAAAGCTACATTCTAAAGCACAATAGCAGTATTGAAAGTCTGATTGAGGCATAAGCGCAATCAATAGAGGCTACACCTCAATTGATTTTGAATTTGAAACAACACCCTCAGAGGTTACGCATGTTACTGAACTAAATAGTAAATAGAAGCAATTGTAATGATGGCATAGCAACGCTTCATTGTTGGATATAATAGCAGTTTAATTTCAAGGAATAACTGCTGGTTAGCTAGGCTTGATTCTCTAGTTGTTTCACAAATTATTTTTCGAGTTTGCCAGGGAGCATTTTTTTATTGTCTTGTTTAAGAGAAACAAGCTCCGCAAAATTGGAAGATCTTTTTAGTCAAAGGATAGCAATGAATGAAATTCTAACATGGATCACTCTATCATTTACAAGGAAAAGAGCTTTTGACACTATTACAAGTTTGCAGCTAAATGCTTTACTTCTTGTAGTTTTCTAGAAGCTTTCTTGTTCTTACTGTGAAATAGATTGCACATTTTGACATTTGCAGCATCTATGTTATATGTCAAAGGGCCTATCCATTGACCTTCTTCTTACAAAGTAGCTCATTGCTATATCATGTGCCCTGGTAAAATAACTATAGTTAGTATACTCTTGATTCGAGCTGGTTTTGAAATAGATCAAATAGAAATTGAGACTGGACAGCGATATGGTTTAATTTGATCTCCAGTCAAGCTGCGCTCAAACCTTCTTTTTACTATGTTTGTGCTTGATTGTAACACAAAGCTACCAGATCCAATTCGTGAGAAGAACATGTCAAATCAATTTACTCGTCTTTGCACCCTGTTTGGAATGAATGTAATTGCGGCCCCTTTATAGCAAAATATGTATTACAAAGTATACGGGAAAGTGAGCATTGAATAAAGAAGGCAAGCAAAAAAAAAAAAGAGAGAGAAAAAAGAAATAAAAGGCAAGGCTTTGCTCTATTTCAATTTTAGCGTTCTGTTTGATTAATGATTTCATTCTATTATTATTATTTGGTTAAGAGGAAATACAAGTAAGCCATCAGATGTGCCTTATTTTAACACCTGTAACAGGTCTTGTTAGAGATATACTAAAGCATGATTAGATTTCATTGAAAATTGTAGTGGCATCGCTGTCTCAAAATACAGTAAAAAAAATTTTTTTTTACATGTTTCTTTCCATCTTACTTTGACATGCACTAAATTTATCTGACAATTTTTTTTTTCGGGAACCTTGGTACTAAAAGAAGAAAAGGTTTTCTTTTCCTATTTTTCCCTTTTTTCTCTTCTTGATTTGAGACTCGTCTTTTTCTTTTCTTTTTTTAATACATTATCTTCAATGAAGTCGATTTTCGGTGCTTTGAATGGCACAAAGTCTTCAGAAAATGGAAGTCAATTAGAAAAAACTAACTCAATCACCTCGATCGAGTCAGGTGCCATGACACCTAGCCATCATTCCGAAAATGAAGATGGTACACCTGCTACTGTTCCTCATATGGGCCTTGTTAGTAGTTGTAACATGGTACGTAATGTAAATGATTGATAATAGTTTTGTGTCCTTATTTGATTTTGTATTTGTCTAGATTGTTGGTCTTATTATTGGTAGTGGTATTTTTGCCTCCCCTGGTCCTGTCACTTTGAAGGTGCATGCTGTTGGCCCTTCATTGATTGTTTGGGCTATCGGTGGTTTTTTGAGTATGATTGGTGCCCTTTGTTACGCTGAATTGGGTACTATGATTACCAAGTCTGGCGGTGAATATCAATACTTGAAATCAGCTTTTGGTCTCTGTTTTGGTTTAACTTTTACATGGTAAGTGATATCTATGAAAAAAAAAAAGACACAATTTTATGATTCTAATGATTGCTTTTATTGTAAAAGGTCAAACTTGTTGCTTGCTAACCCTATTGGTACTGCTTCTATTGCTACTGTGTTTGCTCAATATATTATGCAAATGGCCTATTACGATCCTAGCGATCCATCAGGAAAAAACGTAGTTATGCAGGATTATGCTGTGAAACTTGTAGCTATTGCTTGTATTTGGGTTGTTGTACTTTTCAATGCATTTGGTAAAAAAGCTGGTGCTATGATCCAAAACGTTTTCACCGGTGCAAAGCTTTTAGCTCTTGCAATGATTATCATCATTGGTTGGGTCTGGTTAGGCAAGGGCAATACTGCTAACTTCCAAAACGCTTTCAATAACAGCTCTACTAATGCACTTGATTATGGTACCGCTATGTACATGGCTCTTTTCTCATACAATGGTTGGAACAACTTGAATTATGGTATTTCTGAAGTCAAGAATCCCAAACGTAACGTACCTCTCGCTATTGCAATTTCTTGTTTCCTTGTCACTATGGTTTATGTTCTCGGCAACATCGCTTACTTTGCTACTCTCCCTATCGAGACTGTTGCTACCTCTTCTACTGTTGCTATGCAAGTAGGATCAGTTTCTATGGGTACCGGCGGTGCTTACTTTTTTGCATTGATGGTTGTCTTGTCTACTTTTGGTGCAGTCAATGGTAACGTTTGGGCCGCCTCCCGTCTTGTTCTGACAGCTGCCACTGAAGATACTGTTTTCATGCCACCTCTTTTTGGAAAGATGACCAAGAGACAACAAACACCTGCTTATGCACTTGTACTTGTTGGTGTTATTGCTACCATCTGGTGTATTCCAGGAGATTTTACTTATCTTGCAAAGATGTACAGTTTCATTTACTGGCTATTCTATGGCTTCACTGTTGCTGCTTTGATTGTCATGCGTTTCAAAAAGTCTACAAAGGATCTTCCTCGACCTTTCAAGATCTGGCTCCCTTTTGCCATTTTTTTCGTCATCATTGATATCTATCTTGTCATTGCTCCTTTAGTTGATGCTGGTTCTGATGGTGTCTATCAGTACATTATCTGTATCATCATTGGCCTTCTAGCTATTCCTATCTGGTTTGTTCGCGTGAAGAAGCCAAGCATTGGCCGCACTTTGTTTGGTTGGATTCCTGGCTATCAGGATGCTTTTATTCTCGAGAGCCGTAGAAAGAAAGCCGAAAAGAGAGCACGTTTGAGCAACGAAGCAGATCCTCAGGAGCCTATTCCTGTTGGTTTAGAAAAGACCGAAATTTAGATTTACCATCAACCTATAGATTTTCTTTTTTAGAATACTCATTATATTCAAATATTAACTTTATGTATCCTTAATTCATAATACCCCCCTTCCTTCTCCTTTTATGGAATAAAAAGAGTATTACTATCATGCAATCACTACAGAACAATGTCTTCATGCCAATCATAAAACTTTGTATGCATTATTAGTTTATGCATTGCAACCTAAAATGCTTTTTAGCAAATTCTTGAAATCTAGTTTCAGCTTTTCGTGTGCATGTATGTGTTTCCTTTTGTTGTTGACCTCTCTTGCATACAAACAAGGTTTTTGTTTCTATTTTGCATAAAAGTTCAAAAGGTACCTGAAATAAATTATATAAAATACACACACACACACTCTCTCTCTTTTTTTTTCTCTCTTTTTGCACTTTTTTATAATTCTGTATCTATATGCCAACAAAAGCTGGTCTTACAGAATCTAGTAGTACAACCCTTGACTTAGATACAATCTCAACTTCGAAGATGCCTGTCAAAGATTTTTCAAGAGAAAGTCATCATAATTTGTCAGATATCACATATAAAATCCAAGATAATGATGATTCAAGTGATTTCAGGCTGATAGCCACTATTTCAGACAAAGAGGCAGAAATCAAAAAAATCACTCGAATCTTTGACCTGAAAATAATGCCATTATTTTGTATTTTCTATTTCATGGATTTCATTGATCGTGCAAACGTTGGCAATGCAACGTAAGTTATCCCACTTTCTTTGTTTTTGAAAAAAAAAAACCATTATTTATATACATATTGTATGCGTATAGTCTGGCTGGAATACATATTGATTTGCACGTAAGTAACTGCACAAAAGAACACAATACAAACAAGGAGTGAGGGAAAGAAGAACGAGGAAGCGTTGTTTGTTCAAAGAATGAACTTTTATATATTCCCATGTTAGTTGACACCAGCAGAATTGAGTAGCGTTATCTCAGCCTTCTACATCACCTATGTAAGTATTGAGTTAGTCTTGTTTACCTCTTTATCTAAAATATAATTAATCACGCTTACAAAAAACAAAAGATTATTTTTGAAGTGCCCTTCAATATCATGTTAAAGCGAACCAATCCACGTACATGGCTTTCATTTATCATGCTAGCATGGGGCATTGTAACATTGTGTATGGCTTTTGCAAAGGACTTTCAGGGCTTGCTCATCTGCAGATTGCTACTTGGGTAAACTGTTTGATCTGTTACACAAGTACTAAATATTCATGCCATCATTGTTTAATTTGATAAGTGCAGCTGAAAGTGGATACATTCCTGGCATTCTGTATGTGATGTCTCAAGCGTATCATCCTCGCAAAATTGGGCTTAGGATTGCTATGTTGCTTTCAATGAATACACTTTCAGGCGTTGTATCTGGCCCGATTGCCTATGGTACTGCCTTTTTGGAAGGACATAAGGGGCTTCATGGTTGGCAGTACTTGTTTATACTTGAAAGCGTCCCAACCATTTGTCTTAGTGTTGTTTCTTATTTTTGTTTGATTGAAAGCATAGATAAAACAACATGGTTAACACCTGCACAAAAAGCAGTACACCGTGAATACATACGCATGCAAAAAGAAGATCATCAGGCTAAGACAACACTGAAAACCATAGTTGAAGCAATCGCCGATTGGAAGACTGGTTTGTTTTCCATTGTCTTCTTTTTCAACGTAATTAGTGCAGTCAGTTGTCAAGTATTCTTACCGACCATTATTAGTGGATTTGGCTTTCCAGTCCTGACCACTCAGCTACTTACTGCTCCTCCTAATCTTGCTGGAACCATTGCGGTCATTTTAGGGGGCTTGATATCCGACAGGTATCATAATAAGCGTGGTATAATAATAACGATAGGTTTCCTGATTTCCGGCTTTGGCTATATGTCACTCCTTTTTGTTCAAGGACGGTGGGGTAAGCTTGCTTTGTTTTGTTTGCATATTCCTGGTTTGGGAACAAGTTTGTCGCTGATGACGATCATTTGTAATAGCCCGCTACGCTTGCTTGTTTGTTATTCCTGTAGGATTGGGCTTTCAAAGTGAGTTCAAAAGTAGATAGAACTGAAAGGAAGCGATAGACTAAGATGTATCTCATAGCGCCTAGTAATTTGGGATGGTCTGCCGTAAATTTTCCAAGATTAGAAATCCGGGCTATTGCAGTAGCAGTAGTTGTTACAATAGGAAATGCAGGAAGCATTATTGCCTCCTACCTGTATCCACTCAATCATGCACCTAATTACTGTAAGGCTATAGCCTCAACTAATATCGATAAATGTATTGACATCAATGCGATAGATTTCGGAAACACATTTAATCTTTGTTCTGCCTTGTTGGGCGCTGGATTTTCAGCCCTCACTAGTTACTTATTATACCGCCAAAACCAGAAGATGTCTGTAAGAAAGGAAGAATCTGAGAAGCAAGACAAAAAGGTTTGTCTCTTTTCGTTTCATGCATGCCAAAATACTAAAACAATAACAATTATACAACAGGCTGTGTACACATACTATTATTAAGAGTCGAGTCATGGATAAGTTGGACAAAATACAATTTTATTACAAATCTCTTTTCTTTTTTTTTATGCATGTGGCTCAAAACTCTGTTTGCATTGCGTATATAAAAATTATAAAATAAAAAAAGGTGGAGAGGCAAAAAGCGGTAGACATATATAGTAAGGGGGCAAAGTTAGACAGAGAAAGGGGAAAGAAAGGGGGAAATCAAGAAACAATCCAAAAAAGAAAAGAATTCACTTTACAAAGTTATAAGGTCTAGATGTATTCTTCATCATCGTCAGAAATGAATTCGTCAGAATCATAGTTGAGTTGTTCAAAGTTGACACGGTATCTAAGGATACCACCAATACCACCAAAACCTCTGACAAATTGAGAACCTTCTTGGGAACGATCAGTAATGATTTCAAGAGCAGCACCGAAATCCTTATACTTGAGTGTGAACCATTCCAATAAGGGCATTACTTCGATAACTTCCATTTCGGAATTGGGTGTAGCATCAGCACTGGTATCGGCCATGAAGGACTTGGTCTTTTCTTCTTCAGGGTTAGGGTAGACAATAACTTCATTACCGGAGGCATCACGAAGGGTGTAACGGTTGGCAGCAAGGTTTTCCCAGACAATCAAAGTCTCAACAGCACCCATTTCAAGAGCCTTCAAGGTATCGTCAATACCGAAACAGTACTTACCAGTATCTTGAGAGATTTCACTAAAGTAATCGTTGATCAAACGCTTTTCTTGGATGAACTTGACATTGGAAAGAGCTTCAGCAGACAATTCGATAGCTTGGTTAAAACCGTTTTCACCACCGTAAGAGACATCTACAATCTTTACAATCTTGGCACGGAGACGAGGATCGAACAAGTCTGATTGGGACAATTCAGTCTTGAAATCAGCAGAACCGGCCAAAACAAGACCAGCACAGTTTACCTTGTCATTGGTGATGAAGAGTTGAACAGCCAATTCAGCAATCTTACGAACATAGTTGTGTCTCTTTTCTTCACGAAGACGGGAGAAACGAAGGGCGGATTGACCACCACGACCGTGCTTCTTGGGCAAATCGACAGACAACTTGTGAATAACATCACGTACGTTACCACTGACAGTACCGAAAAGAGTACCGTTACCATCCATGACAATGAAACCAAACTTAGCATCGTTATCCAACAATTCAGCCAAAGGTTCGACGTGGAACTTATTGTCACACAAGTAAAGAGAGGTGTTGATGGGCTTGTGAGGCTCAAAATCAATGTTGACCTTCTTTTCTTTACCTTCATCAGTAATGATGGTACCACAGTAAACAACCAAACCATTGTCAGGTACTATAATTCAAATGATGGAAAGTTTTAGTCTTTCTCTCTCCTTTTTTTTAAAATTAATAGATGACCCACCTCTGGTGTATAACTTCAAACGCTGTTGAGTAGAAGTAATAGCGGACAAGACGGAAAGACGGTTGACACGAGATTTAATGTTAGAGGCAGTACCATATTCATCAGCCAACATCTTAACAACACGAGAGACTTGATCCTTGGGAGCTTTAAGAATTTGTCAGTATTTCTTGCATATGCATTTTCAATGCATTGGTTTGCGTGTATACTTACGAATGACAAGAGAAATCATGGAAGTACCGTTACTAAATAAAACAAATATATATGTTTATATGCAAATTACATTATTTCATTCAGCTATTTACTTACCCTCTGGCCATCTCGAGGTTTTTGATCAACTTCTTCATCTTCCAGATTTCGACATTTTCGTCAGTGTTATCAGCTGGTTGAGCGGAGGACATCTTGTATTCTGTTTCGCTTGCTTTAAAAGAAAAAGAAGAGAAAAAAAGGCAAAATAAAAAAAAATCTTAGTGTATTTTATTTTTTTTAGTCCGAAAAAAAACCACACCAATTTAGGTGGCTTTGATAGAGAAGCTACTGGGGTTACACAACCATGCCAAACCCTACAAGATCTTCACCAAGGCAACCATTTTCTCGCTCTATACCAATGGTAGACCAAGTAGTTCCGTAGTCATGTCCCGGATATACAATGATGCGATCATCTAATGAGCCTAGTACATTTCTCAGAGTATTTTCCATGGCCTTTCTATTTCCTCCAGGTAGATCTGTTCGACCACAATGCCCTTGGCATAAAAGGGTATCACCTACTAAAAGTCTAGATTTATTCACAAGTAAAGCTTGAGAGCCTGGTGTGTGTCCGGGAGTATGGATGAACTCAATATGGACATGTCCTACTGTTAAATGATCAGTTAGATCTGTATTAGAAGGAACAAGCCGATTGTCTTGTATGTGAGGATTTGTTTGCTGTAAATAGGGTATATCAGATGGATGAATATAGGCCTTGATATGGGGCATCCGCTTCAGGAGTGTAGAGAGTCCTGAAATCTTGATGGGCAATGTGTCATAAGGTGGTGGTGGGGAGCCTCCGATATGATCAAAATGATAATGTGTCACTACAGCAGCAACAACTGCATAACCATGTTCATCCACATATTTCAAGATTCCATCTATATCCCAACACTTGAATAAGAAAAAAAAAGAGATTAGTAGCTCGATCATGTCCACATATCTGTCTAGACAATACCGCATCTACAAGTATACAGTTTTTAGTTTTGATATCTACAATGACATGAATAATGTTCTTCATATGTGCTGCAAGCTCATTTAGCTTGGACTGAATGGGATTCAGAACGCTCTTTTCTAGAGCGATATCCTCTCCTGATATAAGTTGAATTATTCTAATTCCCATCAGATAACTGTCTCGATCTATTAACGCTTTGGAGACGTATTTCGATATTTCCTTTGCCTTCATTGGCTCTTCTAGACTCGCCGCTATTTTAAAAGCATCTATTGCTTGATCAAATCTGTCAAACTTTAAAAGTGACTCGCCATATCGAAAATGTGCCTATATAAAGGAAAGCAATTAATTCAAGAGTTTTTCATGTTTTTGTCTCGCTAGGTTACCTTTGCCCATTTAGGCGCAAGTTCAGTGGCTTTTAAAGCATCTAATGCTGCACTTTCATAATCAAATGTTTTTAAATAACTTGCACTTCGATTGGATAGAATCAATGCAAGATATTCTGTGCAGTCGTCTTCATTAAGCTCATTCGAGGCCTGAAGTATTTTGGTATATTCGACAATAGCCTCTGTGTACTGATGGCGTTCAAACAGATCGTTAGCCCGGCGAGTTGCTTTGTATAGCTTCTCACTAGGTGCTGCTGGACAGTATAAAAAGTCGACAGCACTGCTTGTTGGAGACATAGGCAGAAGCAGAATAAATAAAATAAATAAAAAGACTAATGAATACAAGTGATACAATTATTGCAAGTAATTAAATGAGGTTTCTTCTGTGATTGAAATAAGGTGTACATCTCTTTTTCAAGCATCTTGCCATTTCAAGCTCAATCTTTCTTGCTCACTCCAAAAGCTCATGAAGCCGTCTTTGTCAACTTTGCTCTTTTCAATGTGCCATTTCGGGAAACGTACTGTACATTGAGAAAAGCACAATTGCTTAAAGGAAAGAAAAGGGCTTAAATTGCATTGAAAGAGAGCACATATCACTACGTTTACAGACCCTTCCCCTCTCCATTGTTTTTCATTCCTATGACAATCCCTGTTGACTTGACTCCGACTTACGATGTGGTACATGCTCTCTCTGAACCATACTTTATTTTTTTCTAAATAAAATTGAAGTAGAAAAATCTCTTAGCTGCAGTAATGACATCAAAAAATTAAAGGTACCTAAGCTTTTAATTTTGAACAAGTTCGCATTTTGATAACGAAGAGAATATGTTCGCAGAGCTGTCAACTTACAATTGACTGGTTCATAGTCTAAGAGGACAATTCAATCGCATAACAGAGCACAAGTCCTTCATTGACTGACATTGCTATTCATGGTCCTAAATAATAAATAAAAGTCACACTAAAAATGAAATCACCCTATCAAGGACTTTATGTAAGTTCCCTTGTTTCTTTTTTTACTTTTTTTTTTTTTGCTCTTTGTTTCCTTTCATGTCTTTTGTAGCACGCTTAAACCGCTTACCTATCCACCATACGCAGAAATGGCTTCAAACTTGTACAATAAGCAGAAAAGCAAATCTATCCACCAAAACGCCTAAGCCAAATACACTAGGACGTCAAAAGTCAATCAAAATTAAACGAAGCAGAATGCCCGCTACTCTGTCAGGTAACTCCCTCCCTCCCTCCTTGGATTATGCAAATTTATACTAAAATGTTTTTCAACAATACAATTAGAATCGTTTCTTCGTACAAACTATATGCGCCCTAGTTCATTAAGTTCATTACCTGATAGATATGCTTCATTTATACCAGATTATGTCTTAAAAGAACTTGAGTTTAGTGTAAGATCAGGATTATCACCAAAGGGAACAATAGCTACATTTAATCATACGGACCATATTGCTATTAGTATACCCAACACTGGAGCATGTTACCTACAGGACCATATTGTGCGCCAGTTGGCTGCTAAAACCAATGCCAGTCTGTTCATGTTGGATCCTCAAGATTTTGTATCTATTGCACAGCAAAACTACAATCGAGATGGTAAGAGAGAATGCAAACGCGGTAAAAGCACGAGTTGATAGTGTACTGACAATATGCACACCATTTTAGTAGCTGCAGTACTACCCATCTTATCATCAGTTGATCCGGAATCCAATGTTATTCTTGCTTTATCTCAGACTGATATCGATGGCCTCTACGAAAGCAGCCATGAAGATCAAGACGATGCCGAAAAAAGCAGCTCGGATGGAGCCTTTGAGATCTCCATGAAGAGTGACAGTGAAAAAGAAGAAGAGAAAAGCAACTTTTCTGAAGACGACCAGGACAAAGATGTGGAGGATGCGCTAGAGGATGATAAACTCAAAATAAATGTACACCCATCAGAATCGTCCAGTAACAGAGCTATCAATGTGGAAGGTGTAGAAATTGATTTGGATGATATTTATGGCAGTAGCTCGCAAGACCAGACAATGCAACACATGCACAAGATATCAAAATCAACTCTCAGCCAGATCTCACATCGATATACATCCATGTTTAAGAAGTTGCTCTGCAGTGACAGTGCATCTAATTTGGAGAGCAAGATTGTTTATTTGAGGGATTACGGCAGTATGCAAGATGCTTTTACCCGCATCATGCTAAAGTCATTATTGCTTGCCGTAGAAGATTTGAAGCAAAAGGGCCACCGAGTGACAATCGTTGCATCTTATTGTTTAAAGCCTGACTTGGATGAATATTTGGTGCCTGCTATTCCCAACTTGCGTCATATCTCTGTTCTACCTTCACTCAATGATAAGCAACATATAGAGCAATGGAAAACAGTGATGAAACAAGACGAGCTCTCGAGAACAGCAGAAATCAATGCAAAGCAATTACTGGCAGTTTATCGTCAGAAAAACGTATTGGAGACACGATCACTACAAGAGCAAGAAGAGTTGTTGACATCACTCATATCTAGTTTGAAAAAGGACAACATGTCAAAATCAATTTGGACACCCAAGGAAGTCGATCGCCGTGCGACAGCAGCTATCGGCCATGCCTTGGAACGTTCAAAAAATAAACTCGAACTAGACGACTTGATCAAAGCAAACGAAATAATAGACAGCACTATTGCACACAGAGACAAAGCAATCAATATGCTCAGGTCTACTATGAGTACTAAATTGAACAACGATGGAAGTATCGATATGAACTATTTGAAGAAAAGTTGTAACGATTATGAAAGAAAAATACTTTCGAGAATAGTTGACCCACGTAAGTTGTTACATAAAAAGGTACACAAAGCAGCAACTCATTTGCTCTCTCTCTCTTTTATTCTGTAGACAAAGTACAGGGATCTTTTAAAGATGTACGCGCACCACCATCTACAATTGAAACGCTTCAATCCCTTATATCCTTCCCTTTGCTTTATCCAGAGTTGTTCCGTAAAGGCATCTTGGAGAAAAACTTCATTCCTGGAGTGCTGTTATTTGGCCCGCCCGGTACAGGAAAGGTAATAATCAAGGAAAAAAAAAGCGGGATATGACATGAAATCTTATTTTTGCTTATTCAAAAAAAAAAAACTATAGACTATGCTCGCAAAAGCAGTTGCTAAAGAAAGTGGAAGTAGAATGTTAGATATTCAAGCAAGTGATGTGTAAAGTGTTCTTCTTCTAAGCCAAGAGTATTGAACTAAATTGTTATGTTTTCTATACTAGTTATGATATGTATGTTGGTCAAGGAGAGAAAAATGTCAAGGTAAAGCACCCACAAGTCAATCCTAAGACATTGAACAGCATTTTTGAATTAATGTTCTTTATCATTCTCTATTAGGCCATATTCTCTCTTGCTAGAAAACTTTCGCCATGTGTCATCTTCATTGATGAAGTCGACAGTTTGATGAATAAGAGAGGATCAGACTATTCTTCTAAATCGCATCGAGAAATCATCAATCAGTTTATGGTTGAATGGGATGGTCTTTCGAGCAACAACCAAGGTGTTGTTGTTATGGCAGCAACCAATAGACCTTTTGACCTTGATGATGCAGTCTTGCGACGAATGCCCAGACGAATCTTGGGTAAGCAACCCAATCATATATACCATGTTCTTCTATCTAACAGCAAAATCACATTTAAAACATTAGTTGACTTACCAAATGAACAAGACCGTACAGAAATCCTTCAAGTTCTTCTTCGGGACGAACAGCATAACGTACCAATCGAAGATGTAGCAAAGGCAACAGAGCATTACACAGGATCAGATTTAAAGAACGTGTGTGTAACTGCTGCATTAAGAGCAATCCAACAGCAAGTAGCAACTAAAATACCCCAATCTCTAAGAATGGAACATTTTGAGGAAGCGATCAAAATGGTTCCTCCAAGTTCAAGCGAAGAGATGGATAGTTTAGTGGAGATCCGAAAATGGGATAGTAAATTCGGTGATGGCAAGAAGAAGCCCAAAGTAACCATTGGCTTTTAGAGTGTCATCTAACAAAAGAGAGTTGTCATTTATATTAGAATCGTTCAATTTGCTTAGATAAAGAAAGTATGCAAAAGGAATCTGGCATTTTCTTTTGGGACGTGAATTGAAATATGCAATTTTACAAGTGTTTTGGAACCAAGCGTTCAATTTAACGTTTGGATGGATAGGATTGTCTGTTTTTTTTTATATGTCTTTATTCCATGATTGAGATGTAGTGATTTAGCATGTCATTCCATACTTCTCTTAGGGAGTCATGCTCAAAATGGCCAATAGCCCTTTTAAATTAAGATACATCTTGCAAATTTGTTTAACCATCAGATGAGCATCATTGGGAATTAGAGAAGAGTTTAGCTGTCATTGTCGATCATTATTTCTTTTTTCACACAGTTTTTACCAAAATAAAACAACAACCATTATTGTCGTGTTTATAAGCTCACTCAAACAACATGTAATGATGATATCCTCCCTCTTTCTGTCTATTAAACCAGTTTCTCTTTTTTTCACTTTTGCAAAGCTAATGGCAACTAAAAATAAGCTAGTTATATGTAACGTTATGCAGTTTACTTTGATGCGTTTGTTTTTGACCTCAAGTCAATATATGAGGGCGAATGCTGAGTAACTACTGATATGCTCTTTTAGAATTGAAAGGTAATGCTGTCACATCATCAAGATCTTCAATGGAACAGAGTAAACAAGGAGATCTTGTGGCTCGAATTTAGCCTTATTTGACCTTTCTTTCCATACTTATTATCCATTGCTTCGCAAATCCAAAGAGCATCATGTTTGTTTAATGTTGGTGTGGATTAGCTATCTGGTAACTTGTTGATTGATTCAGAACTCTATTTGGCTACAGTCCATGACAAGTGAGATTATCACCTTATGAATCTCAAAACCTTCAACCAGCTCCACTCTCTCATACCTATGCTTCACTATTCGACAAGATTACTTTTCGTCGGATTGGTTACCTTGCTTGTTTTCTATCTTTGATTCTGCCTTGAAGCATATTCTAGGGAACTGTATATCTGCATAAAGTATTCAAGTTTCCATTTTTTGGGTTTTAAATTATATATTCTCGATTTTTAAGAAGCAAAGACATAAATCGCTAATAATGATCTCATATTTGGCACTATGATTGTGCAATTACCTGGTCCTAACAATCTGCTATAACTCACATGGTGGTTAAGTCACGAAAACAAAAAATGAACGACATTGTGTCACTCTGTAAAAGAAAAAGTTGTCTAGTACTTGGAAAGATCATGGCAATAAAATGTATGCTCATCCACAAATACTATCTTTGGTGGTCAATCGCCTTTATTTTTAGCAAGAGACTCATTCAATACTCTCTGCACAGTGGCAAGTTACAAACCAAAGTCATTTAATATCATGATTGATTTAATGACATTACTAAATCCCATTTTAATGCATTAATAATCATCAAATACTTTGCTGAAACAAATAGTAAAAAAAAGCGAAGTAAATAACTGCTCTCTTTTTCTATTTACTTAAATTCGGATAATTTTCGGCGTTAAGGAATTGTATTTTTGTAATATAGCTCAAAAGCTTTGATTCATTGGTTACAGGGAATAAAGACAAATGAACATTGCTTCTATAAGACAAAAAAAACACACAGTGCTATTTTATGCGAGATGTTATTATTTTGAGAATCAAGCAACCATGCTCAGCAGTTGCGTATAAATCTAGAGACGAAGACGAAAATGCCTCTCTCTCTCTCTCTCTCTTTCTCTTAAAAAGATAGCTGTATTAACTATGGTGTACACATGATAACTGATGAGCAGATATGCTATACAAGAATTCACATAGTCTGATAAGTTTTAGCGCACCTTGTACCTGTTGCTCATAATCTGGAAGGTCAATGAGTCTTCTTTTTATTGTATTTTGTCTAGTCATTTAACAATCTCAATATTTGTTGTTTGTGAAACTGTAGAGATTGGACATGACATATCTGCATTACTTTTTTTTTTTACAACTATCTAAACAAAGCTGTAGCTTATGTCACATACGCTTTTCTACAATCTACTCTTTTCAGTATAAGCAAGCATGGAGTTGGTTGTCTTTATATATATATGCTCGAGTCTACTTTTCTAGTAATATATGACTTGTTGTTCGACTTTTGGTTGTGCATGTCATTCTTGAAAGAAATAATCAGTGTGATGTCATTTATGGAAGTATTTGTGTGTTCATGAATTGAAGTGGTGATAGACGCTTGGTTGCGCAGACCCAAATGGTATAGGCCGGATAAACTCGTTGTGAAACATAGAAAAGTACACCAGGCATGCCGAGTTATTTGTCATTAAAAGAAAAAAAAATCCCATAAAAGACAGTTTCTGGTTTCTTTTTCCACTCTTCTCTTTTTCTTGCTTCAATTATCTATCATGGTGACTTCAGAGCAAACGCCGCTTTTAGACGGCCAAAAACCAACCATCAATAAAAAGAAACCATCACCATGGTGTATTATTGCACCAATGTTTACAGTCACTTTTGCATTAGGGTAAAGCATGGAATTTGTTGGCTTTTTTTTTTATATAATAAATATGTATCATCATTATCGTTTAGTGCATTGATGGCTCCAATGATTCAATTCTATACAATTGTGTTCTGCTACAAGTAAGCTCGTGAAACAGAGCAAATAAAGAAAAAGCAGAGCCTGATAGAAAACTGCATAATAGATACTATGACACAAAAAAAGGTCCTTCTTTGGAGGGAGAGAATGATTTGCCTTCTTTAGAAGACTGCGCTATACCAGAAGTACAAGCAATTGTGTCTAAATCACAAGCTATCATCATGTTTCTGGGTTATGCTGCATGTAAGTTAGATTTTCTCTTTTCATTATTTGAATTGTTATCTAATGACACGTTTAAGGTTTGTTGTCTGCCGGTTTCCTTGGATCCCTATCAGATCGAAAAGGCCGGCGCTTGGTGATATTGATTTCAGGATTTGGCAATGTTATTTTGATGATTGCCTATCTATTGACAATTCATTATGCGCATATCTTTGGTATTTCACTTCTCTTTATTGCTCCTATGATTCGTGGATTACTGGGCGGTGATAATGTGCTTGTTGTTACTGCACAAGCTTATATTTCTGACTGCACTTCACCTACCAAAAGGTAAAAAAAAAAAAAAAGAAAATCGGGAAAAAAGTTCTAAAGAAGGAAAGCGGCAATTGATCTTATTTTTTTTTTTGTAGAACCATTGCATTTGGTCATTTGGTTGCTGCTATCTTTTTAGGTGCCTCTGTCGGCCCACCACTTTCATCTTATATCCTTAAAGAGACTGGTTCAATCACCAATATCTTCTTGATGGTGCTTGTTGTCTCTTTGCTATTTGAGCTCTATGTTTTCTTCATTCTACCCGAATCGCATGACTTTGAAAAGTTCAAAGTGCCTCAGAAGAATGCTTCTTTCTTACAACGCATCAATGTCTTTTCTGCTCTCAAAATTTTATTTCACACTTCATCTGAACATGCCAACAAGCATGCTTTGGCTCTTATTGCTGGCGTGCAGTTTATGCTGACTCTTGTCATGATGCCTCCCACACTGCTGTATGCTATGCTTGTGTTTGGCTGGACAGCATACGAAGGTGGTTTATATATCAGTTTGGCTGCCTTTACTCGTTTACTGGTCATGGTTTTTGTTTTGCCTCTTGTGTCAAAGCTATTCCACAAAAATCGTGCTTCTGCTAACAAAGAAGGCAGTCGAAAAACTTCTGTTGCTTCTGCTTCTTCTTCAAGTACTGTCTTTAGTGACAAACGAGGAGAGCGAGGAAAGGGCGACACTCAAAAGGAACAACTAGACGATGACAAGCCTCATACGGATGAAGACATCAAGCATTCGATTCGATTCGATGTCTGGATGGTTCGTATTGGTATGTCTATTGAGGCCCTTGGTCTTATCGGTATTGGATCTGCTACTTCGTCGGCAGGAATTGTAGCCGCTGGCTCTCTTCAAGGTTTTGCTCTCTTGGGTGCTCCATCACTTAAGTCTCTTTTAACCACATTAGTCAAGCCTTCTCAAATAGGCGAGTTGATGGGTGCTATTGCTGTCTTGGAATCTATCGCAAGTAATGTATCTAAACCTCTTTTTTTTTTTCTTTTGTTTAGTATTGCAAATCATTCAGTTTGACTCACTATTAATTTTTCAGTGATTGTGTCTCAGTTTGGTGTGAACACACTTTACAGTGTGACAGTTGAAGTAATGCCTCAGCTAACATTTTACATTTGTGCTATTGTCTCGTTTATTGGCGCCTTCTTGGCTTTGTTTGTATACCCCGTATCCTCTAAATCAACTACTGACACTGATACAACTAATCATAATAACTCTGCCAGCATTACCATCTCATAATTGTACATTGTATAAATAAAGCTCCAATGTTGTCTTTCAACTCAATTCAGTTGAACTATTTAAAAATAAAGTGACATGTCAAAAGAGAGTCTCAAGCAGACAACCCTATTTTGCCATTGTCAATTCAAAAGGCTTGATCCTCAATTGCCTTTCTTTCCTCTTTCTCCTTCTGGGAATTGCAGATATCAGTTGAAACGATTCAAATTCATACTAAAAGAAAATAAATGTCTAGGATGAAAAACTCGATCTAGCATGAGATTTATCCAATATAAATTTACAGTCCCCCCCATCCATGATTTTACTTGTGCAAAATCAACCCGAAAATAGTACAGAATTAACAAAACTTGTAATTACGTCCTTTTTTTTTTCTTTTTTTCTTTCAACAACTAAAAAGCTCTATTTAATACATAAAAGAAGATGTCTTGGCGCAAAATAGATATTGACCAATACGACGAAGATGCCTATACAGAAGATGAGATTCTTGCCGAGTTTGAAGCAGGAATATCTCCTGAACAAGTCATCTCTTCTAGTCAGACGCGAAGTGTAGATGTTCGCAACTTGCTTACAAAGTAAAACAAGAGAGAGTTTCTCAGGCTTATTTGTTTGGTAACCTTACTTTCTGTTTTTTTAATAGAGGCGACTTAAATACAGCTCTTGTTCGTGCCTTAGAAGAGCCTCCTTATGGTCGTAATCTCGACACTGCTAAGGTAATAAGCACACACACACACACACACACACACACTTTTTTTTGCGCGCCCTGTCCCCCTTTTTTTTTATATTTCTAAAGCTAACAGCAAAAGGGGGGAATCAACTATAGGCTGAAAGCACAAAGACAGTGACAGAAGTATTGAATCTCTTCCGTGCTTCTGATATTTCTCAAGTAGTCAAATCACTCAATTGTGACCAACAAGATATTTTGATGAAATATTTATATGCAGGTCTAAGCAAGCCAGAATTATACAACCCAAGTGTATTGCTGACATGGCATGAAAAGGTAGGATATGAAATAAAATAGAGAGAGAGACTGAATGACTGATGATGATGTGATTTAGTTGACAGAAGTGGCCGGCACAGGAAGCATCGTTCGTGTCATGACTGATAAGCGTACGGTCTTCTAAGCGCTATTTCAAATAAAAGGATCCTGTGTACTTTCATTTTTCATTTTTTATTATTATCGTTATTATGCAAGCTTTAAACGAAATCCGGTGGATTCCGTTTGCCCACCAAAAATGGTACCAGCTAAATCGTCTTCCACTTCGCCATGAGCTACAGCTGGGGCAGAAGGACTGAATGCACGTTTCCTAATGAAAGATACGTATGTGAGTTTGATTGAATTTAAAAAAAAACGATAAAGACATTACTTGTGTCCTGAGCTTTTTGAGGGCCAAGTTGGGAATAAAGAAGGGTCTTTAGGTGCAGGGCTTTCTTTGAAGAAGGGATGATCAAGAGCCTCTTCAGCTGTGATGCGCTTGGATGGATCGTAAGTCAATAATTTTGACAATAAATCCAGTCCCGCTTGTGTCAAGTTGACAAATTTACTCCTTAAACTACTGAAACTGATACATAAAGAGTGTCAGTCGAGTCAATTGCAATTTGAGATTAAACAATGATCATCTTACGGTGAATATGAAGGGGATATGTTTTTAGCATGAGGTAATTCTGAAAATCCAGGCCATATGTCTTCTGTTGGCGAACCCAGCAACTTGAATATCTAAACCAGCTGTTACTATCTTCATCTCTCTCTCTCTCTCTCTCGCTTCTGCTTAGCACCACTACTTACTCTGTCCAATTGATCAATCTCACTTCGACCAGGTAATAAGGCTTCATTAAGAAGTAACTCTGCAAAGATACAGCCAACAGACCACATATCAATAGCAGTCGTATATTCTTTTGAACCAAGCAAGAGCTCAGGCGCTCTGTACCATAATGTCACTACCATCTGAGTCATATTGTCCATAGGGCTACCATACTTTCTTGCTAAACCAAAGTCTGCTACCTTGATCTCACCGCGATTGTTCAATAAAAGATTACTGGTCTTCAAGTCACGATGAATATACCAATTATCATGCATTAGAGCAACAGCAGACAGTAATTGAAGCATCAATGTCTTTGTTTCTGACAAGAGGAAAGGTTGTCTCATGTCTTGCATCAAACCTTTCAAGTCATGGTCTATAAAGTCCATCACAATAAAGACCCTAAGATTGGGGGAGTTTAGGGAGCTATCTTACTATGTTTGGACTCTCCTTTTAGACACTTACTGATCCATATGGTTGCCCATAACAATCTCTCGGACATTAACAATGTTGGGGTGTTTCATTGTCATGAGCGCATGAATCTCACGTAAACTAGTGACAGGGAAGCCGCCTTTTTCGGGTATCAACTTTAGCTTTTTCAGCGCGACAACTTCGTCTGTCTCTTTATCTCGAGCACGGAACACGATGCCGTACGATCCTTCTTCTATATGGTTCAGTCGTTCATAAGTGTCAACATGTCTACATTGCCGTAGATAGGGATAGTGTGATTGAGGTTTTGGTTGAGCCATTGGTTTTGGTAAAGGTGTCTTTATAGGCGCTTCAGTAGCAGTGGTATGACTCTTGCTCTTTTTCTGCTTCTTTTCATGTCTTTTCTTCTCTTGTTTCTTACTATCATTCACTTCATCTTGTTCTTCATCGACAGCCCAGCGCGATTTCTTTATAATGTCTGACATGTTGACAAGAAGAAGGAGAAAAAAATTATGCTGGCTTTTTATTATTATTATTATTAAGTCAGAAAAGAACGAAGACTGCATAACAGATCAGCACTAAAGGCCTCCTCAGAAAACTTATCGGAAGCAGAAGCTCTTGCATTAGAAGCCATCTGTTGATATTCCTCTTGGTTAAGCGATAGAGCGGCATGAAGACAATCAGCAAAAGTATCTGCTGAATCAGCTAAATAACCTGTTGGCTTGCCATCGTATTCTGTTACAATATCCAGTTTGGGCCCACCTGATTTGTGAGCTATAGGAATCAATCCTGCTGCCATATATTCAACTACACCTATACCAAAGTGCTCATTCCACATGGTATGAATACCTATCTTGGCCATACCCAATGTGGATACAAGCAAATCATAAGGTGCATTGATTTCAAAACGAACATGATCCTGCTTACAAAGTCAATATGAGCATGTTTCTTTCTCTCTTTTTCAACTTGCCTGAATCCTTAATGCATTGGCTTCTTGACGAAGTCTGTCGATTCTTCCTGCATCGCCTTCATTTCTAGAACTGCCAATCAATACAAGTTCAACACCTTTTGATTTCCATTCAGGGTATTTTTCAAATAATCTAGCCAAAGATCTTAGTTGAAGTGAATGGTCTTTCTCGGGTCTGAATTGAGCTACGCTCACGATCATCAGCTTTCGTTCATTGAGTGACAGTTGATTCATTCGCTCGGTATCACAAGGTGGATAGACAATAGCTGCTTTTGTGTGCCATAGTTGATCGATGTGTCCTTTTGTCCAAGTTGAGTTGACAATGACTGCATCAGCAAAGGATCCACAGAATCCATATATTTTAGCAAACAAGCGATAATAGCTATAATCAACCCAGTTAGGCTCATTCTCTATTTCATTTTTTTTTTTGCTAGCCCTACATCAATTTTCCTGTACTCCAAATAGGATTCGAAGCAAGTTTAGCGTTATTGTTATGAGCTTCTCTTCTTTCGTACACTCGATTCACCATATCCGAACTGATAATAGGGTAGTGCGTATAGGTGGCAATGGTCGCAGTCGTAAAATAATGCACCAAAGGGTAAGTAAAAGCATAACCCATGGTATCTATTCATGTATAAAACCATTAGAACAACCATCCAAATGACACACAAAGTCAGTATACCAAAGAAGATATCGGGAACTAGATTGCTAATAGCTTCGTAACCAACGATAATAGAAGCTAAGCTCTGAAGAATCAAAGTAAATCGAGGGTATCTGGTTTAAACAAACAGGGCTTAGCATAAACATGCCATGTTATCCTCCATCTCTTCCTCCTCTCTCTTCCTCCTCTCTCTTCCTCCTCTCTCTTCCCATCCTGCTTCTTTTTCTTACCGAGAATCTTCTACAAGATAGCGCTTTTTCAAATAAACAAAAGCAAGTCGGTCAGGATTCATTTCAATGTTAAAACTATTCTGTAAATAGCAATAAACAAAACAAAAAAAGAGGAATAGACGATTCAGTATGCAATCTTACGTTCCCTCTCTTAATCTCACCTTGACTTTGCTAATGATTTGTTGCTTAGTTGCATCCAAATCGCCAGTATAAATTACACAAATAACATTAGAAAACTCTTTCTGAATATCACGGATAGCTGTCCAAAGAACACGTTCACCTCCACCACCAGCATTACTAGAAGAAGGAAAGTGATCAATTCAGAATGAACGGATGATATAATTTGTTCAACCATACCAATAGGGGTGAAAGAAGCCCAAAAAGATAGGGTTTTCAATTTGGCTAGTATCAGGTCCAAGTTCGTGCAAGAGCTGTACTCGGGTTTCTTCAGTTAAGCTTTTTATTTTTAATTTGAAGAAGGATATGCATAACCATGTTGCAGATATAAAAGTGACTAGTGATAGGCACAGAAATAAGAGCATGCCTATTATGTGTAGTGTATCTTTTATAGTGAAAGAAAAAAGAGAGAAAGAAAAAAAAACGCGTTGAAATTGAATTAAAGCACGCTTCTTTTTTAAAAAAAAAGTTACACACACCTGTCTAAGGTTGAAATTTATAAAAGTAGAAAATCATCTAATGTATCAAAGGACTCTTTCACTTGTTGCTGTCTTCTCTTTCTGGTTCTTCAAGTAGAATGTATATATGGTGCCTAGAGAGACAATATTTAGTCGATGCAATCGATTGGTCAAGTCGAAACCAAGCAAACATACACACTTCTACTTTTGTATATGTATACATGTGTATGCATGCAAGAATAGACAAGCAAATACATTTAAAAGAGTATGGTCAACTATTTGAATTTCAATGCCTGAAATGACATGATCTATATGGACAAGGCCATCCTCCTTCTTTTTTCAATTTTATTAAATCAAATGTTGCATGAATCAGCAAAGTTACCCTTTCGTCTATCTAAGCCACATGTCATTTCTAACTTTGAAAAAAAAATAATCCATCTCTCTCTTCTTTCTTTGAAAATTATATAGTTCTATTATGCCCAAGATCGTTTTTGACGAAGACGCCGAGATTGTCATTCCTGAATCAACAAAGAAGGTTGCTGACAATAACGATTTATATGACCAAGAGTCATCTGACGATGAGGCTCCTGAAGCCATTTCAGCTTCTACAGCAAAACAAGACTTATTATCTAAAAAACAAGCACAAAAGGAAGCTGCAGTCAAGTAAATACAAATAGCTTTAGATGATAGTAAAAAGTTCTAATTTCTCTATATCTTAGATCTGCTGCTGCTGACAAAGAAAAGCGTAGACAAAGAGACCAGCTCTTAAAGACACAAAAAGAAGGCAGTAAAAGACAACAAAAAGAGTTAGAAAAAAAGACAAAGAAGGACGAAGAAGAAGAACAAGAAGAAGAAGAGAACTTACTGCCTGATGATTTACTACAACAAGCTTTGGCTGAACAAGAACAAGAACAACAAGATGCCAAACGAAAGAGACATATGACAGCAGAGGATTTAGAGAGAATCATAGCTGAACAAGAAAAAGAGGAACGAGCAAGAGCCAAGAAGAGAAAGGCAAACCAAGGAAGAAATGTGGGTGAATATACCATCAAAGTGCTCAATCAACGCCCCAAATTACAAAAATCCGACAAGGCTATCATGAACACACGTAAACAAGTTTTGCACCGTGGATCAGTGCCTAGAAAAGATGCTGTTGTGAATATCAGTAGTGGTAGAGATGGTGCCGCTTTAGTGTTTCGCCGTAAATAAAGCAGTCTTTTTTTTTTGTATATAGAAAGAGGAACCCCTTCCCCTCCACCTTTTTCAGTAACAAACCATTTATATAAACATTGTAAGAGAACTTTATTTTGTATTAGAATCCATTGCACTGATCATTGTCATCCTCAACAGTTGCACAAGTAAAATGATGAAGTGTGTTTTATTGAATTGAACTGAAACAGATAAAATGTTGTCTATCGCATAATAAAAATAGCTTATTCTTGTCAAACATTGAATGGTATAAAGACTAAGCAATTTCACACTAGTAGAATACTTTGAATGAACAACAGTCAAAGTTTTAGTTATGAATATTCTGTTAACACTAAGCAAGGTTTTTACTAATCCTTCTTCTTTTCTTGTCTACACTTGAGTGCTCATAAGAAGAAGAGATTTACCACAATCCAGTTACTCATTGCTTATTGTAACATATGTTGCTTAACAAAGCAAGTAACGCTGATTGCATAAATACAACTCAGCTCGACATAATCAAGTAGTTTGGACTCATTTTGATAGTTTTCTAATCGCTTAGGGAGCTGCTCATAAATAAATATATGATATGAGGAAGGGGTCAGACTTTGGATTGTTCTACCCTCTATAGAAAGCAGTTATCCATAGAAGGTGAAGCTTTGTAAATAGATTAACAACTGCTAAAGGTTGTCTTTTACTTCATGTCATGAATCTCCCTTTCCCCCCCCTGATTATGTCAAAAATTTAAGCAGTCTCAAAAGACACGCGAAAAAATTTTCCAGTGAAATATAAATAGGCGTCCGATTTGTTTTTATTTTGTTTTTCTTTTTCTTTATATCAACTATAGCTTAAGGTAAAGTATTTAATGTTATTACATATGCATGCCTATCCAATTGTATGATGAATTAAGCTGGCACCAGTCCGAAATTTCGTGATGGAGACCATAAACTCGGATGTTATATACGCTCAACATCCCTGATTCATTTGGATTTACATGACATTTTCTATGTTGTCGTATTCTTCTTTTACTAAATATCTTCTTTACTCTAGATTTCAGTCTGGCTTTGTTGTCTCGGCTTTCTTTCTATTTTTTAAATAAATAATATATTTCATAAAAACACTTGGTTTTTTTTTTGTATTCGAGTTTTGAATGTTTGTCCCCAAACGTAAATATTGTTGGGATAGAAATTCTTTGTAAAGTATAAGAAAGAAAAATACTTTACCCCCTGCTACTCGACGAAGTTCAAGTGCAAACTTTATCATTATCTGGACTTGACAGAACAAGTACACAATAATCGTTTGATTGAAAGTTTCCAAACGTTCGCTCTTTATTTCTTATCAAAGCTTATGTCTTCCTTTTCATGACTGTATATTCATTGCGGCTTGTATGACTCAGTAGCATCCCTACTTTGATTTTTTTTTTGAAATCAAACAAGTTGTCAAAACAACACTCGGATTCGTTTACCTCTTGAAACGAAGCAAAACAAAAAAGCTATAATGCAGTCAATTTGAATTGAGTTGTTTGGTAAATATACAAGTATTTAGTATATGAATTACATTCTTGCTTTGCTTATGGCCAGGCTAAAATACGTCTATGATGACAATCAAGATAAAAAAAAAAAGTGCAAGTAGAATGATAAACATAGTCAAAGCTATGACTTAATCCCCCTTTTTTTTTGTCTTGAAGATGAGCTATAAGAAATTACATGTAGTTTATTTGCACAAGTTGATATTAAATAATTTTCAATTATATTATACACAAAAGGAATGAAAGCCAACACTAGGGGAAAATAGATGACAAGTAAGTATTGTGTAAGTGTAATGCTACAATCATCCCTTACCGAGAATAAAACATCTTTTTCCTAAGCTCTATGTTTTCAAGATAAAGCAGTTCAGGAGACTTACTCTCGAATAGACCCAATTGAATGTTTCTTACAAAACTATAGAAATTACATACGGCAACCAGTCGATCTCGGCAATTCTGATCAATCAAAAGCCAATCATCTTGCTCGTCCAATCGAAAGCGATACATGCGATGTGATTTGACTGACACTCTTTTAGCACACGCTGCACATTCCACTGAACCATCTGAATCCAATGCAGATTGTCTATAGGATGTCCATCTCTCCCAAAGAAGTGGACGGTGGTAAGCAGATGAATTGGAATGATAGGGAGAAGGTATCTTTTTGATTTCATCTAGAGAACTGACGGACTCAATAAAGCATGGTCTATGCATCATACATTCCATCATTCGCTTTACGTTCATACGCGATTCTGGATTTCCGAACTGCAGACAGGGTACAATATCTTCGTTTTCGCATTGTACCATATAGTCTGACTGTTGTGATAACGTGCTGCCATATGAGAACGTACTGCTAGACATGCTCTCTCTCTTCTCTGAATCCTCTAGCTTGTCCAGCTCCTTCCCTGAGCCCCTTGTTTCACTTGAAGAGCTGTAAGAAGAGAATGATGATTGGCTCTTGTTTGCTGATAGCCTACATAGAGATACATAATCATCGAACAATTTGATTTGTCCTTGATCAAAGTCGGTCTGTAATGTGATGCTCTGTACACGTAATTTCTTGGAACCTTGACTGTCTGAGGAATCTGTTGTGACAACAGAAGCCGTGTCATTATCGATCGCCTGAATCAAGCTGGACAGTGAAGATGACCTTGGTGGTGGAACAACCACTTTTATCATACTGCTCTTCAACTCGTTTAGTTGCTCTTGTGCAACGCAAACGAGTTTCTCTAGTTGTGCACGCTTCTGCTTTTCTTCTGATACCATTCGATTAGCCTCCTCAAATAATCTAACACTCAGTTCTTCAATCTCTTGATCCACAATGGCTCTTTGATTTTCCATCTCAATGACACGATCTCTTTCGGCATGACATTGTGCTTCTAGTGCTTCAATATTGACCTGATATTTACATATTTTTAATTGTTTGGCATCAATCTCTGATTTTAGTTTCTCTATCTCTGCTGCTTGAGATAGAATGATTCGTTCAAAATTGTTTGGGATACGCTGTTGAGGGAAAGAGCAATAGTTCCAGGCAACTTGTTTACTTGAAACGTGTGGATTGTTTTCTTTTAATGACATGAAACGTAACAGTAATAATGATAAATAAATAAAAGATAGAGGAGAGAGAAAAAGAAGAAGAAAAAAGAGAAAGATGTGGAATAAAGGCAAAATGACATGCCTTTGTAAAGTCAATACATCATATCGACAATATTGTATTTGTTCATATTGTCTCTTTGTTTTCATATGTACATAATGTGTGTAACCAAGTCAGTTTTAATATAACTATTATGGTCAATGAAAATAATATTCGGTTTATTCCAAATGAAATTGGGACAAATAATAGTAAGAGATTGGGATGTTTATTAAAATTGGATTGCAGGTACAAACATGAGACAATGTCAAAAATAAAAGGAGAATTAGCTTCAAGATGAATAAAAGTTTATGTTCTGTTTCTTTTGCCTGTAACTGCCTTTATCCTTTTCGCCAAAAAAAAGAGGGAGTACTGTGTCTACTACCATAATACTTGAATTAACCCTTGGTTTATCTGAAAGGTAACCGCATTGTCTCATTTTCGTTCCTGTATCCCGCTTTCCAATCCGTAGCCCCAATTTCATCCGGAAATGATCCAACGTTATTCTTCTTAACCCAACATCAACTTGTACAAGGCTATTGTGTTGATAAAAGTTTTAATTTAGCAAAGTACTTTTAGTGAACACAACAATGGGCTTTTTTTTCATAATTCTTGTATGTCGTCATTTGAGAAACTAGAGCATTTGATGGATCATACAATGAAAATCAATTCCAACAATCTTCATTTCTTAAGGGGAGGCAATTACCCTGTTTGACATTATTCTTTATAGCAGGCCCAAAGTTGTTCAATTAGATTAAACTTGAAGAAATATAAGGAGGAAAGGGGGAGGAAGTATTCATGTTTAAAACTGTCTTTATATATATTTGTAGAAAGAATAATAGTAGTATGCATCAGTCAATGTCCATTGGTCTCTTACCCAATCAGAACGATATTGGTTTGACTAGAGTGTCATGTTTCTCTATTTTATGAACAAGCTTGACAATCACAAACTCGGTAAAATAGTTCATCCATCTTATGCAAAAAAACAAAGTCTTTCTTTCACCAAAAAATCAAGAAACATATACGAACAATCAAATGGACAAAATTCAATCTATTTTCACTTCTGATTGGGAACATAAAAAGCTTTTCTGTAGTAAATCTAGTTGATCCTTGAGTGCTTGTATTTGTCGAATAATGCGTTCTTTTTGCGGCTGATTTAGTTGTTGTTGAATATTAGGTGGTATTGTTAGTGTGTAAGGTGCTGAATCATCTAAAGTAGACCAATTAGGGTCCAGACGTAAGCTCAATTCAGACATATGGTCATTGCTGACATGTAATTCAAAAGGTTCGACTGAATTCTACTCATAAAGTCAGAAATTAGCCTATGAAGCAATACAGGTAGTGATTTCTTTACAAAAGCAATCTTGTCCTCTTCTGTTGTATCAGCCTTCAATTGATTCGGCCTGTATATCTTCCATTCGTTAGCCATCTCAACTAGAAAGAGATAGAAAAGAAAGCTTACGTGGAACTCTGATCCTGTTCTTTTTCTCTATCTAAAAATGTTTGTATACTGGCACCGAAAGTTTCGCAAAACTCTTTCACTGTCAGATCGCGAACAGGCTTGATGATTGAGTTTATGTAGGTATCCCCTTGAGCGCGTATAGATTCGCACATAAACTCAACCTGCTGTTGTATATCTTCTATTCGTCGTGTCGCTGAAAAATAGAGTGAGAGGAGCGTCAAAGTGCTATACGGCCCATATAGACTTTACTTTCTTCTTCCAGTATTTTGATAGCTTCTTCTAACTCATCTGTAGATACTGATTGAGAAGCTGCGATCGTTGTCTCATAGTTTGATTTGAATGTCATTAGAGTCATCTATACTAAGAAAGCTGTATTTTTAAAAGAAAGAAAAAAATCGGACCTACGGATTGAAAGACCGACTCTTTTTTTTTTTTTGTAAAAAAAAACTTCAAGCCATTCATCAACAGAGAGCTAAAAGGAAATAGGCATTAGATCAATTCATCTCAGCTAGCAGACTACGTCAATTTGAATGATTTAAGGCCTATGCTTCACAAAGAAACAAAAGCGTCCAAATTAGAAAGCAAAACATAAGCAAAACTCCTTTTTTGTTATTTTCTTAGTCATGAATTTGTTGTTTGAATCTCTTAAAAAAGAACTTCCAGAATTCAATAAACTATAAGAAACGGAGCCTTATTTTAAGGTAAAGTGACATCATTTTTGGAAGATTTTTTCCTTTTTTGCCACAATATCAAACACCAGAACGGGCGACTCTATTTTCTGTAGAGTAAAAGCTTTTGGCCCCCCCCCCCTCCCGTCTGGCTTATTCATAGTCTTTATCCACGCAATTCTCTCGGTCTTTTTTTTTTTTTTATATAAATTACGCTTTACAAACAAGAAAATTCGCGTCAGTATCATCTGTCAAGTACTCTCTTACATTCGTAGCACTTACCCCGAGGGCAACACTACTTGAACAGAAACAGAGATAAACATTAAGCATAACGACTGATATATCTGATCGGTACAGAGTGGTTACTTTATGACAAGAGATGCTCTTCTGAAGACAATCACGCCATTCCCTTGTCTCAACCGAGTTTTTTCTTTTCTCAGTAAACCCGATCTACTTCAAGCAGCGCTTGTCTGTCGACAGTGGCATTTGGAATTTTCAAAGAAGACTTGGTCCAGCTTCAAGTTTTCACGAGAAAGAGAGTTTGAAAGGATATTTAGCATCGTTGCTAAGCGAACAACCACTGTTCAGTATGGGAACTTCATTACATCACTCGAACTCGTTCATTCGGACAAGGATTTTAGTATCAACTCAAGCCATATCATGCTAGTTACTGCGCTTTGTCCTAATCTCTTGTCGGTTAGTCTTACTTTTCAACAGACACATGCTGTAGCTCCTCCCGTAGCATCCCATTTGCTTATGAATCGTAAGATAATGCATCAGCCAACGTCACCAGAAGGGCCTTCTGGAGGACCGAGATTGCCTATGCCTATCCTCATGAGACAACAGCAGCAACAACAGCAACAACAACAGCAGCAACAGCAACATCAGCAACAACAAAGACAACAACAACGCTTTACTCCATCCCTTCCATTATCACATTTCGCTCACAACTGCCCCAAACTAAAATCGATTCGCCTTAATTCATATCTACCTAAAACAGATGATTCTGTATATGAAATGGCCAAATATATGACCTCAGGCTCACTCGAGAAAATTGTGTTTAACAGTTGCTCCACTATCCAGACCTCTACACTATGTAAACTTGCTATCACCAATCCACAGCTGAAAAGCATTGAAATCATGGGCAGTACACCCATCAGTGATTCTGGTCTAGCCACATTAGTTGACAAATGCAGCAACACATTAGAGCTCCTCAGTATAGGCAACGCATACCAGCTTACCGATAAATCCCTACGATACATTGCCTTTCGGTGCAAGAGAATACGCCAGATCTGTATATTTAACAACAACACAGAACGAGTTTCTGAAGATACCCTAACTGCCATTATTACTCATTGTCCTACTCTCGAAACCATCAGTCTAAGTGATTCCCGCTGTCTAGGCTTTACCTTTTTTGATGCTGTGGTGCAGCGCATCAAAACTGAAATGACATCCATCCATCTATATCAAGCTTCTCCCCACTCTGGTTTGCAGCGACTCTGTTTAGGCGGAGTGAAGCGAGACATCATTCATAGCCAACTCATGAAAGAGTTGATTGACAAGAGTGCTAACAAGAACGATGCTGATAGCAATGATCATGATGGCAATGACGATCTTATAGAAAATCAATTGACTCATTTTATGGATACAACCAAGTTTATGCCAAAATCAACTGTCATTCGCGGGAATACAATATGGTGGCAAAGACAGCGCATGGTCGCTCATACAGCTTGATAGATTCTTTCCCTAGAAATACTAATGCTTGTGTACATTATAATGTGAATATTCCTCCTTTATTTTTCTGAATAAACTTTGTTCATAAAACTCATTTTAAAAAGGGGGAGTACTGCTCGTTTTCGAGAAAAAAAGAAGTTCATTCAAGACAAAGTAGTTCCATGTTGTCTATTTGAATAAAATAATGTAAAAAGTGACCAAATGTAATTTGGAAATTTGTCCAAATGGACTTCAAATTGATGGACAATTGAGACTCACAAAGGGTAAGCTGCTGGATTCTGAATTGTGGTCAATTATTCAAAAAAAAGTGTATCTCAAACAAAATAACAAAGACTACACTTCGTTGCCTCATTCTTCAGTAAATGCATTAGCCAAGATATGCCTGCTATTGGACTACAATAAACATATACGAAAAGAACGCACATAAAAAAAAAAGGCAGACAAGAAAGGAAAGAGTAGAATATGCTGTATTATTGTCGTATTTAAACTTGGAGGTTGGAGGGGTTACGACCTTCTTCTCTTTGAGAGTCCCACTTTTCGATCTATACACACATAAAAAGTCAGTATGTCTCTATCTTGTTGTTTTCATCAAAACTTACCCATTCGTTAGGACACAAGGAGTGGTAAGCCTTCTTGAATTGTTGACAGGGTTCGAATTCTTCACCACGAGCGTTGATACACTTGAAGTAATCGACATAGTTTTGCCAGCAGCTATATTGACAAAGGTCGATAAGAAAAGAGGTTCTGTTTTGACATGTTTACAATGATACGTACTGCTTGGTTTGGTTGGTGTTGGGGAAACTGTTGTTAAGAGAGAGAGAGATAAGGTTAGTCTAAACAGAAGAAAACCGACACAATGTCGTGTTGTCATGGCACATTACCGAGCGTCGAAACCAACTAAATAGAAGAAAAAGAAGTTATTATGTTGTTTTCTACAGAAAGAAGAGCTCTACATACCAGTGGTCAACTTTTGTGTATCAGCAGCGTCAGACATCTTTATTAATATATGAAAGAGAAAGAAAAAAAAAAGAGATTTTGGCGAATAAGGTGATTATTTTTTTTTACTGTCCTTTGCACAATTTTTTTTTTTTTTTAGCTGTGGGTAGGCCTGGTACATATCAGGGGGGCCGAGACTGCAAATAAACTATTTTTTTCTTGCTCTCTCTCATTTTTTCGCTTTTTTCTTTTCTTTCTTGTTTTTTTTTCTTTTGTTCACTTTTTTTCTCCACATTCATGAAAACGATGACGTTGCTTGTGACTTTTTTCTGGGAGGAAAAAGAGTGAGAGGAGATATGCTTAAATCGAAAAGAGTTGAAATTATCCTTTTGCTGTAGTCGATTTAGTCTTTATGTTCTTGGGAAATACACTCTTATACCGAGCATACACTTCAATTGAATGGGATTTTAGCGCTCGAAGCGATATGAGTCAAAGGATTGCACTGTTAAATCAGACACTCTTAAATCGAACGAATACAAATGCTACCATCTTGTTTTCTTTTTAACCCTAATTTACTAATGATTTTATTGCTTTGAATGTCTTGTCATTTGGTAGCATTTTTCTTTTGTATACTGAATACTTTTCTTTTTTTTTTATCTGTGCGCAATATAGTTTTGAGAGCCTATCTTGATGAAAAAGCAATTAACCACGATTTTGATGTGTGATAGAAAGGAAACCAAAAACAATCAGAAAGCTTGGTCTAATGGGGGGGTGAGCTATAGAATGTATTCTATGCTTTATTTATAACATGATGTATTAGCAGAAATGTCAAGTGTTGTCTCTTGACGTTTATTTGAGAACTATATGTTACAAACAAAAAGAAAACTTCTAGTTTTTATATATGTCTTTAAGAATTGTATATGTACATTTTAGGGTTCTAAATATCTCGTTACCGCTAACGAGATTAACGTTTCTTTTTCTTTTGTTGTTTAGAACTGCTGTTGGTAGCAGACTTGTTACTACTCTTTTGTTTTTTGTTATTGCTCTTACTATTGCTCTTGTTACTGGATGAACTGACACTAGCAAGAGGCGATTTTGGTTTCACTATAGGCGGTGTATGCACTTTCACAATCTCTGCCATTGTTTTCTTCTTTGGTTCTATCTCGGTCTTGGGTACTGGTTCAGATGAATCAATGACAGGCGATGATTTGGTAGTTGACCATCGCCTTGAGCGCTGAGGTTGCTCAGAGACCCATACATTAGGCTTCTCTTGAGAATCATTACTATTGTTGTTCATATCTTTTAATATACTCGGCCATTCCATACCACTCGAACGACGTCTTGATTTTCGCTCATAATGATGTGTATGTAGTGTGCTAGTATTGCTATTGTTGTTGTTGATAGTAGCATAATCATGAGTGGGAGCATGGCGATGATGATGTGCCTTGCCGCGTCTGTAATGACTACTCCCTGCAGTCTTTCTTACGGCTCTTGCCTCAGATAAAGACTGCATTGAACCAGGCTTAGATACATTCTTTTTGGGATGATACCTTGCCAAAATCTTATCTACCGATTGATCTGTACCATGATTGGCACTGATATTAAGCATAGAAAGCAATGTTGAAGGAACGGGAGGTAAAGGGTGACTTCCATGTCGTGTAGTTCGAATTTTCAAAATAGAGTCAAGTGCCTGCGGTGAACTGAAGCGAGGACGGAACGTGCTGGAAGGCAATTGCAATGTTTTAGATGACGTTGGTGTGCGGTAGGAGTGGATGTGTGTAGGGAGAGATGTTGAAGGATAGGAATAAATACCATCGACCATACTTCGTCGTCGTTCGTATGGATGCGTGCTATCAGCATAAGAATAGGTTGATAAAAGGAATGGAGATTGGCGATTATCTGCAGGTAGGGTGAGTGAAAGGGCGTCAGAAAAATAGTTGCTATTAGTGTTATTGTCATGATGAGGGGGTATGTCAGTACTGCTTGTTATAGAAAAAGGCTGATAGGTTTTTGAAATAATGTCAAGACTTTCCCCTAGCAACAAGAGGTCTAATGCCCTTTGGAATTCGCATCGCAAACCATTTACAGATGTTACATCAGCAGAATTGCCCAAGTTGCGTCCAACATTAAATGGTTCTTCTACACATAAGCCGATTTTGTTTCGTCCAACGTCCCAGCCCTTCTCTTTCTTGGAGAGATAGCGTCCATTTCTGACTGAAACTACTTGCTCGCTGTAATCAAACTCGACTGCATACCGACGAAAGAAAGCAAACAGCAAACCACCTAGGCTCTCGTAATTCTTACTGCCAAAGCCTTTTAATTTCTCGACATCATCGTAAAAGTAATCTTCATCTTTGCCTTCATTTTCGATCAAGTGAAGCACAGGCAAAATAGGTGGCTGTCGTTGTTGTAAGAAATTGATAATCATGCATGTCCAGGTATAAGATGACAATGTTCCTCCATTAGCTAAAAAAAATAGGCATCCAAAAAGACATTACATAAGCAAAATAAAATGTGAGCTAATGCTTTTTGTTTTACCAGCATCATTTAGTGATCGTTGTTTTGTCCAATGTTTAATTGACATAATCAAAGGCCTGACACGTGGGTCCAATGCAACATAGGTTTTTATCATTTTAGTGTTTTGAAGGGCTAATGTGTTGTTTACATTGATATCGCATGAAAGTTGTCTGATGTTTAAATTGTTAAAAAAATTGAAATCGAAAAAAAAAAGATATCTTTAGACTTACAGTTCTGGATCAAACAAACGAACAATAGGTACTTTTGCGCGAGGAACACACACAACATGTTGCATGCCACCTATAAAAGGAAAATTAGTCCCAAAAAAAACCAATAGAAAGAAAATTGAGTAGTTGAAAAACTACTGACAGTTGAATGATTCAATTTACATTTTCGAAATAGCTTGGCGAGCACTCGTACATTACGCAACCCTAACCATGGTGTAGTGATACATAGATCGACATCTGAAGAGCTTGTTCCCAAATCACTGACTGAAGAGCTGTAGTTTGTGCTGATTAGTAACGCCATTCTTGAAATGTATGCATGTTGATCTTTGGGGGAGAAAGTTGAATAGTTGAAGAGGATCTAAGATAGCTTACCCAAACACATTGGCTTTGATGTCATGATCGGGCCATTCATTGTTCAGCAGTCGCTCCATTGACTTGACAAATTTCGTACGTCTATCGTAACTCTCTTTGGTAGGCAAAAGATCCTATAGTAAATGCTTATTTTTAAGAAAAATAAAAACAGAAGGGAGGGCTCTCCTTTATGACTTTATATACAACACATACGTTATACAGCTGAATAATGTCTATTGAAAGATTGTCTTCTTGCTGTATATTAAGAGCGTACGGTACAAAGGAGCTGTCAGACTCATCGGCTGCAAGGTCATCGTCTAAAGATGGTGTATGCTTAATATTATTGCTTGCTACTGCAAGTGTGGGGATTTCAATTTGTATATCAAGACAATCTTTGGATGCCTGCATCCTCTTCTTTATGCTGCTGCTTTTTTTTCCTCTAGTGGTGGGTTTTTTTTTCTTCTTTTGTGTTTACACCAAGAGTGTCAAATAGCTCTTTCCTTTAGTTAAAGAAAATAAAAAAATGAGAATATAAAAAAAAGTGAAAACTTTCAGAAAAAATAAAGGACAATACTTGTCACAGAAGTCACAAAAAAATTCCCCTGAGATTCAAAAAGGTACAATGAAGAAGGATTCATGCCATTTTAAACGAAAGGCAACATCAAAACTATGCTATCAATTGAACTGCTGTCATTTATTCAAGACATCTAGTAAGACCTTGAACTTGGCAATTTCCGGAGAAAAGTCTTACTATTTGAGATAAATATTTATTAAATGAACAAAAGTATCTGTACATGCCTAAGCAAAGTAAAAAAGACAAAAAGAGAGAGAGAGGAAAAAGTACAGGTATAAAACAAAAACAATGATAAGAATGGATGACAAGTGCTATTAAGCATTAGATATAGGAATCATATTGTATGTGGCATAGATATATAAAAGGAAGGTGGTGTTTTCAAGATGTTTAGGGGGGCATAGAAGGTACATAAAGAGTTTTGTTTACGTATCATTTTCTGACAGATCAACTTAAAATGAGGTATATAAGAAAGGGATCACATTTACCCGCTTTCTGTTGTGTGATCCTCTTCTATTATTGTTTCCATTTCTTCGAGACTTCTATCACCAGGAGAATGACGACAAGTTTGATGACTGCTTTCTTCTTCTGCAGACGACTGTTTGCGCTTTAAACCGCAGTGCGTACTTTTATCATTACCTCCAGTCAATTCTTTAATGATAGCATCTTTTTCTTCAAGACTGCTTTTCAACGAAGCAATGTATTCGTATGCATATTGGAGTAAAAGAACCTTTGAAAGAGGCTTCATACTAGAACTTGTATCTTCACTTTGGTCATCTTCGGTATTAGCACTGCCAGTTTTCTTTGAGCTGATGGCTTTCTCTAGCTCTTGTTCCTTGATGATTTGTGACATCAATGTCTTTTGTCGCTTTACATAGCCTTCTTCAACCTCATGCCTTAATCTGTCAAACCATTCTTTAAGAGAATCTCGGCGCTTTTGCTCAGCAGCTTTGTGAGCAGTTCTCCTAACCTCTAGTCCACTCTTGATCTGTGTAGAGAAAGCAATACCTAGTGCTGCACCTTTTCCTTCCATCAAATTTTGATAATTGGACCGAGTTGCCAAGATGTGCTCTGCATCCTCTACAGAATGAACCGCACTGCCTTTAGAGCCACTTGCAGCGCTGCTATTACTGCTATTGACCGATCCTAGCATAGCATTGGGCAAAGGCTTTGGACCAGGGTTAAGAGTTGGACTGATCAACAAGGGCTTCAGAGCACGAGGAGACGAATGAATTCCATTCACAACCTTGCTATCGGCTGATTCACGCCTTTGTTTTTTATGTCTTGTTTGTCTCTCAGATTTCGTTGATGAACGAACAGATTGCTTGCGAGGATGAAGTGCAAGAGGAGATGGAGGAGGAGCAGATTGACCTACAGGATTGGACATGATTGCAGTAGGTGTAAGCATAGGAGAGACAATCATGTTTTTGTCATGGATTGCAACGGGAGATTGAAAAGCATTGACTTCTGCTGCTGTAGTAGTGGAAACTGCATCAAAGTGAACTGACACAGGCGTGCTTACAGATGATACTGATAATGCAGAAGGAGGTTGAGGCTGGGATATATTTCTATTTGCATAGATTGAATGAGCTCTGTTACTTGAAGAGAATTGAAGTTTTGAAGGAATTGAGTTATTGACTTTCATGTTCATCAAAGAAGCAGGCGTTGCAGGTTCCATATGAGGTGATTGCAATGGTGAACTTGGCTCAGACATGTTTTGATATGCAGAAACTGATATGTTGTTTAAATGAGATTGTTGAGTTCCTTTAGACAAACAGAAGAAAAATGAGTCCTTCTGTCTTGTAAAAAAAAAATAAAGGACATTTTGCTTTACTTACCACTTTTTGTCAAATTCTTTGGACCTGAAGATGACATCAAGTGATGTTGAAACTGATTGTTATTATACAAATGTTGGTTTTGTGTTTTTTGAAGTTGAGAAAGTTTTTGAGTAATCAACAACTTTGCTTGTTCAAGCTGCTCATATTGCTCGCAAATTTCGTTCATAGATATGTCTTCATATTGCTCGTTGTCTTCATTTAACCTACTGTTGTCATTACTAGAAGAACCTTTCTTTGGAAAGCTCGATTGCTTTTGTTGGCGATCCATTTGAGGCAAGATAGCAGGTGAAGATAATGGAGAGAATGTCATGTCGTTGCCAGACGAAAAGTTATGTTTAGTTGACTGTGGCATTTGGTAATTGAAGGAAGGAGTCATAGCTGGTGATATAAGAGGAGTAAAAATATCCTATGTGATGAGAGGCATGTCGACAGAGAGAAGCAATAAAGTATAAATTATACATACATTCATTGAAAGTGTTTTTGCTATTATATACCTCTTGTTGGTCGAAACATTCGCCTCGGATGGTAGCAGAAGATGGTCTGCTATAGTGAGGCGATACCATGACTTGATTTGATGTATTGTTTGGTGCGTTGTTTTTGAATGGAAGAAAGTTATTCATGTGTTGATTGCTAGTATGATTTTGTTGAAACAATATATTAATATCACCCTGAAATTGTTCATAGGCGCCGCTGTCATCAGTTGAAGTTGCATGCTGTTGTTGCTGTTGCTGTCGCTGTTGTTCTTGGTTACAGAATTCTTCTTGTTGATTAGACAAGCTTCTGAGCATGTCCATATCATTCATGGCATCTACCAGTTGGAAAGTAGATAAGTCCATTTATGGAGATGTCTTGGTTTGAGTTGTTTTTGTTTACTTGGAAAAGAAAGAGAGAGAAAAAAAAGAGAAAGAAAACAGAAAGAGGAAACAAGATGCCCAGAATAGAGAACTTCATCTAAAAGCTGAGGGGCTAAAAAAAAGTTCGGTGTAGACATAAAGTGCACTGTTAGATCACAATCAAATCAATTTAGTTCTGGTCAAAACGTGGGCCGAATTTCCTGCAATAACGGGCCACAAGAAGGTAGGACAGGAATGTACTGGCTTTTGCGTTGATTGAAATTCAATATCCACCCTAATTCTGTCCTTCTGATTCGCTCGAGCTTTTAAAAGCTGACGCTTGAAATGCATAAACTTCATTCGTTCAGAGTTTACTTACATCTATTGGAGATCATCACTCTTGTACACCAAAAAAAAAAGAAATTGCTGATCACTCAGAAATCAATACGCCATCTTCTCTCTGACTTTCTGTGTGTGCACACTGAGCTTTGCCACAGATTTTGCGGAGCTGCATTAAGCTTTTATTTGACATGTTTTTTTTTTCTTCAGGAATAATTTATAAAGAAAGAGAAGGCTTCGATGTATTGACCTTTATAGTCTTCGCATATTAAGTTCTAAGTATGGTGCATGTGATAATATGGGTTGTACATTTTGCTTTTAAGCGTTTAATTTTTTTGTGCTATTTTTGAACATATCAACACAAGATTTCATCAGCATCAAATTGACTGGATGTTACACAAGCCTCTACAGAAACCTTTTTTAGCATTCATTGTCATTGCTTGGCTCCTGTGTAACAACAATTCAATTGAAAGATCAAGTAAGAACTTGAATGAATAGTTAGTCTAGAGTATCAAGTCAAATGAGAGCTTGAACGTTTCTTTTTTATAGTTTTTCTTCGGTCAATTCTCTTGTCCTCTAATCAGATCAAAACAGGCAATTTATTTGTTTATTCTTTGGTATGTTTCAATTTTAAGCGTTTTCAAAAAAAAAAAGGACAAGATATTATGCTTATATTACTTTTCCCTTCACTCAGAACTTTGTGCCTTTTCTTTTGTTTCCTGTCGCTTTTTTTGTTTCAGCAACGAATAAAATGAATTGGTTGCTTTGCTATGGTTTCTTTTGTTGGAATGATTGTAGATCATTTCCTTGAGGAAATCTATAAATGTAACTTCAACTCGTAATAAACATTCTTAATATATATGCTTGATTCTAGTAAGAGAGATGGCTATTCTATCAAAGCATGATTTACCGTCAAGCACAGTAGGTTGAGATTTGAATATTCTCTTGTCTGTTTTTTTTAGGAACTCAATTCATAGTGCTAGCGAATTCATGTAACAACAATTGCTTGCCTCATCCTTCTTTCCCAGGATTTAACGAGAAGCTCATTACCTTTTACTGTGTTTTCGTTACACGTCGCATTGTATGACATAAACAGATACTGATGTTCTACATAAATTAAAAAAAGATACCTGCATATCATACCAATGTTTCATTGGGGTTTTCGTTCCTTTTCTGTACAGCATGCTAGGCTAATTCTATTGCATTAAATCAAGAACAAGGCATGTATTTATAGTGTGCATTGTTTATGTAGCATGTATTAAGTACTGTCATTGCTTTATGTCTATAATGACAACTGGAAACGTAATCGCATTGAGCCTCAGCTGAGATCTGATGAGAAAATGATGAACACAGTATGCATCTCTAGTTTAGCGTATGGTTACTTCAGGTGGACACTGCTTGTTAGCCTTAGCAGCCAGCAGTACCCAAATTCATATTGACAAGTACTTCTATGCAATGTTTCCAGCACAATCTGCAATAAACTAAACTGTCCTTTTAATGTCGTACGGTTGCCGTGGAAACGATGGGTATCTTTTTTCATTTTGATGATCTGATGCAATTAGCCGCGGTAATTCAAAAACAAAGAATACAGGGACAAAACATTTTTCCTCAAGTCTTTAATTGACCTTTTGTTCCCTTCAATCAAAGCAGTCTTCTTTGTCTCCGCTTCTAAATAGTCTTTAAATTTTTTTATGAGGCTTTTACAACAAAAAGGAACTTCAGTAACTGTTAAGCAACATAGATCTGAAAATTATTGGTAGACAAGAAAGCCAAGCTAAATGCATAGTCAAGTAAGAAAGCAACCTTTATTTGTCATTCGCTGAACTTTAAGTTCATCTTTTCTTAATGCACAAATAGCAAACCTCTTTGCGTGTCTTTAAAAAAACCTAAAAATTGTTTTTTTTTCACAAGTCCCATTTTTATTTAAGACCCAAAAAAAAAACTTTTCCTTCCTCTCTCTCTCTCTCCTCCTCTTTCTTTTTCTCTTAGCTGTCTATTTAGGGAAAACATGCAGAGCCTTTTTATGAACCAAAACGAACCCTTTCATATCAACTCATGCATGTACCTTGTTGATAGCATCAAAAGGTGAGGGTTTTGAAACAACCTACAAAGCCATACATTTTTTAACTTTAGATTTATAAGCTCATCCTCTCTAAGTGCTAAGGAAGGAACATACATATCACCAAAAGACTGTCAGAAGAGAAGGGACAGCTATATGATGCTAAGCAATATACCCAGAAAAATTTCAAAAACAAAGAAAACAAAGAAAATCATATTGGGCAAGCCATGCAACGGCAGACAAAAAATGTCTTTGCAGGAGTTAAAGTCATTGAGCCGACAGATTAGGCCTTTATCGGCATCCGATGCTTCTTTCACAAGCAAATTGAACTCCCGCGCCTTATCTGCTCGTTCTTCCTATAGCGAGCAAGATGATTCAAAGAAAAACATCATGATGCTTAGCAGATGTTTAAGAGAAAACATGCATAGGGCTAAAGCGAGAATGATGAACAGTCTAAAAAACTCAAATGCACCTCAAGATATCCAGATATATAAGAACTTAATTAATAAGTCAGCCAATTACTATCATGGAATAGCCACTCCTGATTTAGGCAGCAGTGATGATGAAGATGATTGCAGTAGTGTAAGCACTCTATCTTCACTTCAATTTCGATTGGTGACAAGCGATTCAGGGAAGATTTCTGCTGTTCTATCCGAGCCTTCTCTATCCCAAAGTACTTCATTTCTAAGCCAAGACGAGAATAAATCTTGTCCATTTGTGCCATTATATACCCCTACCTGCCTTTCCCCTTCTTTGGCTGACATAGACCTCTTCCTTCAGCATTCCTGGCCAGTGATAGAAAAAGGAAGCCATACCAACCGTGACGTAACTGAAGATCAGATCAACTCTTGGCTACAGCGCGGTGGCTACAATGACAGTATGAGTCCAATTACAATGGCAACAGATCAAGAATTAGCTGGTAATGTCATGCACGCTTATATCTATATTGATGCAATCTTTCTGATATCGTATTTCTCTCTCTCTCCCCTCCTTAGACTTGCTAGATTTCGATCTGTAATCATCATCTTTTTTTCTTTTCGTATGATTTGTTACCATTACCCTTTTTTTGTTTTTCTTTTCTCTTTTTTTTTTTCTTTTTTTTTCTTCTTTTTTTTTCTTCTTTTTTTTTCTTCTTCTTTTTTTTTTGTAAGCCTTATTCAAAAAAACAATATATTTGTACTTCTTTCAAAGTTTACTTGCTCTAAATTTGAGAGACAGAGAACAGTTCAAACATGTGGCCAAAATAGCTAATAATGTAAAGTGCAATTGATCTAAGACATCACTATGATAATCACATTCCTTTTCGGCCACATCATTATTTGGAGCCAGCCACCATCAAATTTAATTTACAGAACTACCAAGGGACAATAGCAATCAACAGAACCACCCAGACTGCTCATCAATTAGCCCGCTAAAATGGAATGATTCATAGTCATTGACTCTTAATCTTTCAGACAATTGATTTACACTGTACAAAGTGCATCAGTACTGCATCTCTGCATCTTTGAGCTCTGCAAAGCAAGTCTTTTAAATTTTCGTTATAATTCATTTGGTAGAACAATCCCTATATCCTTTTTTGTTTAGCATAAACCATTGAAGCGCTTCAATGGCTAAAGATACATTCTCTATTGTCAAAAAGAAACTAGCTTGAGAAGTAATCAACAAAAAATGAACTATATAACATTGATTGCTATAAACACAATCCACGATGTATTGTCAACTAGAGTTAAAAGTATAGAAGCTTAAAGTCAACACAGCTTTGACACTATCTACTGAATAGTCGACATATAAATATGTTGACATATTTCGAAATTCTTTCTTTTTTGCTACAATGTTGTGAAGATCGAAGCCACAAAGAACTTTATAACTCTCTCTCTCTCTGTGTGTCAAGATTCGAAAGAAAATAACAAGGTCAGTTTTCCCACATGCTGAAATGCAAAAGCAAAAATGCTCAGAGCTTCATTTGAGATGGAGTACAAGATTCTAACAATGCCTTTTCACCTATTCAATGTATATATCAATTAAAATGCTACCTATTGACGTCTCTAAATATGGCTTTTAAGCGTCACTTAATTTCTCAAGTTAGAAGCAAAGAGCGGAAGCTCCTGCTCATCCTCTTTTCCCTGCATATGACAAGTTCAATTAAACAGCAAGACTCAACAAGCAAAGTATTTCTTGACATGCTTGATTTGCAACAGATAAACTTGCTTACTCCTAGTGTTGCTTGTTCCTCCCCCCCCCTCTTCTTTTATGTGAATGTCATCGCTTGCTCCTCTTAAGTCTTTGACTGATGAAGTTGCACGTAGCTGATTCAGGAAGCTCCGGTACTTTTACTGCCAGTGGCTCTTCTTCTGATGAAAGTAGCAATGCATATGGATTGTGAAAAGTGTCTTGAGATAAGCAGTGTTATTAAAAGTCGCTTATAAAATCATAAAGAGAGTGTTTGCTGAAACAAATGATTCATAATGACTAGAACTGTTGGCTGTAGACAAGCATTTAAGATAATCTCAACTTGATGTACTATAGTATCAAGCAGATAAACAAGTCAATTGGTTTTGCGAAAGTAAGCAAGTTGGAGACAATCACTTTGGTAGAAAAATCTGATTCTGCATAATAACACCTTTTTTTTTGGTATATTATTCGTACACACTTAATACTATTTTTCCTAATTAAATACATAAAAAAAATACATTTGTACTACGGAACACTAATTTTTTGGCGTGAATGAAAAAAGTGTAAAAAACCAGGGCAATTCAAGACAAATAAAAAGATGCAGGGCGCTAAATCAAATTTGAAAAAAAAAAATGATAGGTTTCTTTAAAAAAATTTTCTTTCTTCTTTAACCTATTTATTTATTTATAATGCGTACAATTCGAGGGCTACAGATAACATCAATTGTTGTCTTGTCTCCTGTTTTGTTGATTATGCTTTCGCTCGTTTCCATGCTTTTATTTTCAATATACAACTATGTCAATAGCTGTTTATTTCGGTCCACTATACAACATGTACAAGAACAAACGCTTTCTACAATAAAAAATGCATCTACCGACATATCTATTTTACATCAATACAGTGGTACACCACACAATCATTCAGTAAGAAGAGTCCGGTTATTCGTTCGCTTGAGGCAATCTTTCCTATCGTCTCTCACTACTATTGTCATTTGTTTGTATGCAGCTTATATTATTTTCAAGGTATATATTAAATTCTGCCTTTTTTTTTTCACTCTTTCGAACCTTCATGTCACTGGGGTATATGGTGGAAAGAACAATTTAAGCGGCGGATCAACATGGTGTATAGAAAACGTAAATCTTATTTTTTTTTTGTATACTACTCTATAGAAAAAGCAAGCTGTTCAACAACAGGAAAAACCTGTCTTGCCTGATCAGTCAAAGTCAGAAAAACACAGTACAGGAAAAAAGAAGACAGCAAAACGTCGAAAAACAAAAAAATCATCTCAAAGACAGCGAGCTCCGTCTATCAGTAACCCTCACCAACAAGAAGAAAACTCGACTGTAAATAAGAAAAAGGAACAGGCTGTAAAAGACCAAGAAAGACTGGACAATGATACTTCTGACAAATGTAAAAAGCAACTTAAGACAGGAATAGAGACTCATGTAAATAATCACTTTTTTCCCTCACCAACATACTCTTGTGTATCTTCATCAACTTCACTCGACGACAAGCCAGATAATAGACTTGGTTTGATTTCGCCCGAGACAACGCCTAATCAAAGTGAAGATGAGGAAGAAGGAGCAGAAAGAAAAGATAACAACTGGTATTCTCCTTTTTCTACAGGACTAGACTTGGATATTTTACCTAAGCTCAATCTTATGGACCCTTTATGTCAATACAAAATTGACTTCAAATACAACATCAACATACCCTTACAGCATCATTATTATCATTCTCATCATCATTCTCATCCATACTTTCGTAGCTCCCTTCATTCAGCACAAAGTGTCTCTTGCATTGAAGTGCTCGAAAACCATCCATTTGTTTCTTCCAAAGACTCTCATTCAACTCACCAACAGCACGCTTTCGGACCTGTGGGTGATAGAAAGAAGCAATAAAAGAAACCAAGAAGTTTGCATGTCTAGGCAATACTTTCCTCATAATATTAGAATAGCATGTGCATGTTGCTTTCATTTATATTATCAAGGCAAAGCTAACAGACATGAGAATGCTGCAAACTTACTCTTATGATAGCTAATCTAGAGTTAAATGGCTCATTATGCTTTATAGAACAAGTCAGACAAAATAACAGTAGACACTGTGAGTTAAATGTTGTTCTAAAAATGTCTGTTTGCGCAAAGAGAGGATAAAACGAAAAAAAAGGAAAAGAGAATGCAAAACGATTGTAACCTCCTACAATCATGTATCTTGAAAAGCCAGTGGTGGTTACTTAGAGGATTACTTTAGATAATTGTTATTTTGTTCAGCTTTTTTTCTTTTTGCTCAAAAAGGCTCTTCTAAAAGCACTCTCACAATGACTCTATCTGAAGCTTCATATTAATACTACTATTGTATTTTTGATGATTCAACAATTGTTATAAGCTGTTAATTTCAAGAAATTTCACTGTCACAATTATGTGTTTACATGGAAAGCCCTCTTAAAAAACATGCACAAGACATAGTTAAGCATTTAGTATGCTTGAGGCAAGACCAGTTACATCTTGTAAAGCCTTTAACGAATTCGGTCTTTTGCTTTTCAGGCCCAACTACACAGCGGAACTTGGTAGCCCTTCAGATGGCTTTGTTTTTGTAATACAGAACAATAAATATAAGATTTTCTTGGGACGCAGGTTGCTCAACACTCCTAAGCTTGTAAAAAACACATGACACAGTGCTTATGGTCCCAAATGGCGGATTTCAAAAATCATTTGGCGGTTTCCAAAAATCCAACTGGCATAAAATAAAAAATCAATAAGCGTAAAAAAAATACCAAATAGCGTATTGTCAAAAACCAAATGGCAGCATTATGAAAGCTTTTAGCGTACATGTTATTTATTTTATTTGACCTTATTAAATTGGTTGTTTATTTCTACACTTATACAAAGCTGCAACAGAGTGCTCAATTGACTTGGTTATTATATCCCGAGGTATATCATTACAAGCATCGCGAATTCTTGTGAACAAGTCTTCCTTGTCGTTGAATTTACTACGTTTGACTCTATTTTTGACTAACGACCAAACTTGCTCTTGGGCTTTAGCTCAGGAGAGTAAGGTGAAAGATATGCACATATGTAGCCTCTGCTGGTGATTAGCGTTTCGATTTCCTGATTGTTGTGGATAGGTGCATTATCCATTACAAGATAAAAGCCTTTTAGTTCAGGGTGTTTGTCTAACTGGTCAAGTGTCCCTCTCAAAAAATCGAGATGATGTCCTGTTGTGGTGTCTTTTTTTCCTGCTTTTTTAGTTTCAGTAGCTTTTCTTTTGCGACCTCCAGAAACTTTGATTCTCTTATTCATTTGAGGAACTCGTACTTCAATATTAACAACCCCAACAGTAGCTATTGCCCCTAAAATAGAATGTGATTCAGCTTTTGCAGATGGTGTTGAAGCGATAGCTGGAGTACCAGAAGCTGATCGTCCATACGAAGGCCTCATGTTGATATCAGAGCCGGATTCATCAATAAAAATGCAGTTTCGGAGAAAATCCATGTCTGAACTATCGTATTTCATCACCCAATCGTATCTTGCTTGGATACGAGCAGGATCGTTTCGAGCTTTAGGTTGACGTTGCAACCTTTTGATCGTCAAATCACACTCATGCAATATGAAGCGACTGACTATTGATTTCTTTAGTGTAAATCCTTCAAGAGCTTTTGTTAAACTATCTACAACCTCGTCGGTTGTAGTGTAAGGCTTATTGTCAAAAAGCTCAAGAATGTGTAACTTTTATGGCCCTTGAAGCTGACTCATGGCCCCACTGCTTTTGTTAGTCTGCTTTTCATATATGTTCCAACCGGGTTCTGTCCTGATTCGTTTTGCCCAAGTTTGAGCAGTTCTCTCGGCAATTCCAGCATACCCTGCTGCTTTAGCTGCTCGAAAAAAAAAATTGATTTGAAGTGAAATAAGGCAATGAAATTTGACTTCCGTTTATTTTTTTGATTGATGGTTACATAGCTCCTCGCACAGACATAAAACCCAATAATGATTTTACTACTTCACTTTCTTTTCATTCTTTTCTTATTCTCTATTCTTATTTTACCAAATTATTGAGGAATTACTAAAAAAGTAAGACCCTAATATAATTATCCACCATACAAACATATATATTAACATAAATAAAGCCATCTATAATCATTAAAGGAAGTCACGATAAAGTTATAGATTTCAGAAGTAATAGCTCCTAACATTACCAACTTTGTCAGCAACAGTTTTATTCGCTTCTTCGATAACAAGTGATATTCTGCTCTCTAAGTTCTCGTCTTCGGTATCGAGCTCAATGGGAACAGCTTAACAATCATTTTATTCACTTAGGTTAGTCAAGTTTCGAAGATTGAATTCCTCTCCTTCTTCGATAACGTAGTCCATGGCGGATTTAAGCAAAAGAGACGTCTTTTAGAATGTGGAAGTCTGCCATTTGGTTTTTGACAATCGTATAATAATCCTTGTTTAGTAATATCTGTGTAAACGGCGGTCCCCAAGATGTTTGTTTACTTTGAATAATTTTATTTGTCGCACGTATCGGATAGCTTAATCAAGCTACAAGTCAGAGATGCTCCACAATGAATTATTTAACAAAGAAAACAAAAGTGAAGAAATAAGGGTGATGAACTAGTGGAAAGGTCATATAGACAGATGAAAATAATAAGAACTCTACTCATTTGATGGTATTGTGTCTTTCATTGGGAAAGTACTTGTATAACTGTTTGTCCCCACCTTCCAGAGCAAATATACTAGCGTCATGGCTTCAGCTTACTATGAGGTATGGGCACGAGCTTCAGTTGCACTTGTGTACAGATGAAGAGTGAAAGGAGCCTAGACTTTGTAGCATCAGTTTATGAAGGTCCGCTCTTGGATTTTTTTTTGATTGAATCAAGGCCCTATCCTAATGAGAGATGGAGCGTCAGTCCATTGATCAATAATTGCCTAAAACTCAAGAAAAAAAAAAGAGGTACTGATAGGCTGGAATAGCTTCCTCAATCCCCTAGAACAAAGTTCAGTTAATGTTGTATGGATGAAAATGAAGTGTCGGATCCAAGCGCAAAGAAGCAGATCTGCCAAGTTCAAAAGTAATAAGAAGCATAAGGGATGCTCTCGAAAGATCTGAAATGAAATGTATTTCAAACAGTGAAAAGACTCATTGAAAGTATGCCTAAAAGAATCAAATAGGTTATAAGGAGTCAGGGTGAATTCTATTAGCTATTCATTATCTACCTGGCATAATATATTTCGTTTTTTTTTTTTTCAACCAAACATAATCCTAGAGGACTTGATATATCATTTGTGCATTCTTACATTTATTGATCGACCTCTAGGTATATCATTAGATATCAACAGTATTGCAGATCAAAAAAGTCTTTGTCTTTATTGTGAGGTGCTGTACAGTTATTTTTTTCAGAATGTTGTCGCATTAAAAGAAACAAAATGTTGCTCATATCAGAATAAAGATGTCAAAGTGCATTACAATCATGCTCTTCATTCAAACACTTTTATATTGGACGGTTAATCATAGACTCAGATGTTGAACCAAGAAGATCTTAAAGACAATAAGGTATATATAATAATAATAATAATAATAATAATAATGATAATAATAATAATTTACAAAAAAAAGCAGAGAAGAAAAAGCAGAGAAGAAAAAGCAGAGAAGAAAAAGCAGAGAAGAAAAAGCAGAGAAGAAAAAGCAGAGAAGAAAAAGCAGAGAAGAAGAGAGCAGAGAAGAAAAAGCAGAGAAGAAGAGAGCAGAGAAAGAAACTACTTGAATTCGGTAAGGAATGTGTTCTTCATCATGCGTTTCAATGGCTTCTTCCTGTCATAGTTATTGTACATTGGCTCCAATTTAGCCAAGTACTCCTGCAAGAAAAAGTAATGTTAATGATTCTATGTAGTCTATACATTGTTACTTGTATCGTACCTTTACAAACATAAGGCCTTCTACCATAGCAGGGACGTTCACTGCGTCTTCTATATCTTGCAGCAGAGAAAACCTCTTGATTGTCTTGGGCATATAAACACCCTCTTCTTCGATTCTCATCATGTACAAAGTACATCTGAAACCTATAGTTTAGCGCATTAGATACATCCGTTCTAAGCATAACGTGTACTACATACCCTCCACAAGTAAGCCAAAGGAGAACAGGCTAGCAAGACCCATGTTGATCTGCTTGTCAATGCTGCTCTTCATCTCTTTCAACAGCTTTACATAGTCTGTCTCCTTCTGGTATCTACTGCTTTCACCAGGTCGCTTTACCTCCACAAAGAAGCAAAATAAAGCCTTCTTCTTGTGCTTGGCAAATCCAAGCTTCCAATCAGGAATAAATCCATGATCTTCGACACCATCAACACTATATAGCAAGAAAATAGTGGCGTCTTGTTAGTAAGCACAAGCGAAGCTTTGACAAAAGATATTTAATACATACGTTGCAAATATACTGTACTTGTTTGGATTGACCATGAAGATTTCTTCTAAGTATGGAAGCAAGTACTTCATCATGAAGCTTGTTTCAGAATTCTTTTGAACAGCAAGCTTCTTTTTCTCCTTCAAGATGTTGCAACAAGCCTTCATCTTCTTCTCCACCCTTATGTAGTGAATACCCTTAAATAGAGCGACTATTGTACTTGCTCTTGCTTTCTCATCAAAGCACTTGGTGATGCACTTTTCTTCGTCGAACTTGTCAAGAGGAAAGAGGTGTGACAAAGACCTTCATTAAGAGTAGTCAGCGTACAGATATATTGTTTTCTTAACTCATTACTTACAAAATCTTCATATCACTAAGATCGTTTGTCTTCTTTGCCAGCTTAATGTTTCTCTTTCTGTATCTACATAAAAAAGCATTCACATCAAAGTCGCCTAGCATCAACTATTTGGGAAACGCATGTCAAATTATTTGTATCAACATTACAAACTGTTTCAATTACCTTTGATTGAGGAGTCCATTCTTCAACACCTTCACCCTTCAGATAATCAAGCTTTCTTTTTCTCTTCACACCTCCATCTGAAAAAGTTGAACAAGAACTGGCACTGTCTTCACCTGTAAATTGCTCATGGTAAGTATGGCTATTTTTAAAAGTTTTGAAAGCAGCATACTGTGAGCTCTTTTCAGTTCATTGACATTGATGTTAATGTTTTCAATGTTTTCAATGTTTTTAATTTCTTTAATAATGGTAGTGTTGCGTGACATTTTTAGAGTATAGATAAAGGGATTTTTTTTTGAAGTGCATCCTTTTTATATCTTACTCATTCTAGGTCCGAAAATATAAATATTACTACACCACCAGAGGTTTTAGATTGCAACACCGACGGATTTTTCAGACTCAAAATAGATTCCTTTTTTGGACGAGAAACATGGAGGAGTTTTTATTTTTTATTTTCAGATGAATCAAGGTGTTTTATGCAAAATGAATAATAAAATAATTTTTATTGGATTAAATTGTGCCAGTTAAATCTATTAGCTACTAGGTTCTGGATAGCTGCTACTAGGCTTCTGAATGGCTACTTCTAGGCTTGATATACCAGGGTGCAGTAGATTGACCCCGGAATACAGGTAGATAGGTTTTTAGGCTGCAATAGCCATTACCTTACTACACTACTTCCAAGGACAACCTACTGCACCCTGGTATATCAAGCCTAGAAGTAGCCATTCAGAAGCCTAGTAGCAGCTATCCAGAACCTAGTAGCTAATAGATTTAGCTGGCCGTATTATAACTAAGAGATTCATAAACTATCAAGTGCTTGGCTTGCCTAAATCGATTATAAAAAGTATAAGCAACAGAGCAATACTTAATGATAGAAACCACTTACATTCAAGTCACTATATATATATAACTTTGTTATTACATCCTAGTAGAATGAAAGATCTAGTTAGAGATATACTTTATGCAGTATGCAATAATAGATGACCTACCTCAGCATCTTATCTTCACTTTTTGTTCTAGCGTTAAATATGGTTAGTAAACAATAAAAAGAAAGTAAAGTTGTTTCATACCTTATATGTTCCTAATAGACTGAGGAGAGCAGGTAGTCTAATAAAGAAGATAAGCAGGTGGTTATTTTTTGACCATTAGGGAAAAAAGAAGCATGCAAAAGAAAAATCAAAATTAAAATCTTCAAGTCCTCCTAAGTTGAAAATAAAATTAGGCGTTTCAGTGTGACATTGTTGGTCAACTTAATCAAAAAAAGAAAAATTGGTTTGATTGTATTCCTTCTTTACTTATTCCTCATTCAATTTTCTCTTCAAAATGTCCTCTCAACAAAAAAGACAACGTATCATACCTCAAAACCAACCTGGTAGAAGTGTATTTAGCCAATTCGAAACAGAGCCTGAGAATCATTGTGGTTTGTGTGATGGGATATTTGCAACAAAGTACATGCTTGGACAACATTTATCTACTGTGCATCGTATGAGCGAAGTATACATCAACAGCTATCTTAGATCTGCTGAGCAAAGAGAACTTAGTGCTGCAGCCAATGAAGAAGAGCAAGACGAAGATGACTTCGAACTGGATTTCAATGACTCTGAAGTTGAAGAAGAAAATGAAGACACCGACAGACTTTTGGAACAGCTTGTAAACTATCGTATTCAAACATTACAAGGTCTTTTCAATCAAAATGTCGAAGGAATTCAAAATGCAGAGTCAGCATTTCCTTTCAAGAATATTGAGGCAATGATATTGCATGTTTTGGTAGATGGAGATAACGACATGATATCTCAAAGAATGATGATGAAAATTCTTTATGCATTCAAGCTTCTATTGATTGTTTCTGAAGAAGCTTTCAGAAAGAATGAAAGAGTTGTTTTGCCAACACTCAACAAGCTCATGCCATTACCAGAACCAAGTTCGCAACCAGATTCCAGTTTTTCCTAGCAAGTCTGTTATCTTGAAAAATGATAATAATGCCTCAGTTGAAGGATGTGTAAATCTACCTTCAGATCATTTGAAGTTGATGGCGTCCAACCCAAGAAAATCAGTTAGAATTTTCTCTGCCCCTGATCGTACTCCCAATCAGTCAGTCTCCCTACAACAAGGCAAGAAATGGAAAGAGAACCCATGCTTCCAACAGCCTATGACTACTGTAGATGACTTTGACTACTGGTCTGGTGATATTGCTCTAATTCAAGCAGGCAACAGATCTATTTACTTGCTAATCGAATCGTTTCATACTGAATGCAACAATCTCTTTGTACAAGGTTACCAAGTTATCATTTATCCAAATGATTCAAGAACCTTCATCAAAGAAAATTGCATCAAGATGCGTGCAAGTCAATTGATACAGTTAGTGCAAGTCGATCGTGCCAATCTGGCAATTGGACTCGACATCTTCAATGGTATGATGCAACTCAGCACATATCATCTGAACCTTTTCACCATCATGCATCCACTCAGAAAGCTTGCTGCTAATCAACCTGGAAAGTATTACAAGGTTAGAATAAGCCCTATTATTCTTTTCACCGATGATACTAGTGGAAACAAGAGCAAGCAGTTCAATGCATATGAAAGCTGGTCAATGCGATGTGCTTCAATGACATTCAAGGAAAGATCGTCACTAGAGAATATGCATTTTATTGGAGCTGTCCAAAAGAAGGAGGGTATTAGTGGAGTTTCGTTGATTCCTTGTCTTGTAGAAGACCTAGTCAAGCTGGAGAACGGTGTTGTCATGTATTCAGCAGTTGACAATGAAGATGTGCTTGTTGTGGCTCCCGTTTTGTGGATTGAAGCAGACTCTCCCTGTCACTCTCAACTTTGTGGTCTCTATGGCTTACGTACCAAGTGTCCTTGTAGAAAGTGCTATGTCGACCTTTCTCGTGGTGCTGAAGCTAGACAAAGAACAAGATCATACTACACTGGAGATCATTGCCAGCGAGTTAGATCTCATTATGTGACAGCAGCAAGTACTTCCGATCGAAGCAGTGTGATCTTAGATGCTCCTAAAGCTGGAGAAAGCTCAGTAGCAAAAGTTTTGTCATTTAAAGACACTAACACAAGTGCTCTCTTACAACTGAAGTCTTTTGATCCACAACAGGATACTCCAACTGAGATCCTTCATACAGTATTGCTAGGTGTGTCGAAGTACTTGATAACAGACCTCGTTAAAATCATTGCTACTAAAGCGCAATTGACCAAAATAACGACGGCTCTTGATCATTACAAGCATTCAAAAGGCTTCTCTAGAAAGCTGAGTAGAAAGCTTCAGCATGTTGGGTCTTTCTTGGGAAGAGACTTCAAAGTATTGCTTCAAATACTTCCCGTGATTTTAGTCGCAGAGTTTCCTGACGCAACAGGAAATCTCAAGTACATGATTCCTTGTTTTGTCCAGCTCGGAAAGCTATGCTCCCTTCTTTTTGTAAAGCAAGTACCACAAGGCTTTAACCATTATGTAGAAGTAGTAGGCCAAGTATCTAGAGAACTGGTTGCCATACTCTATGACTATGATCAAAACTGCACACACATCAAGCATGTCAAGTATCACCTGAAGCCCAAAACCCATTTCCTTACTCACTTATCGCAAGACATCAAACGCTTTGGCGCAGCTTTGAACTTTGAGACAGAAAAAGGGGAGCAGTTTAACAAGCACATCAGGGAGCACATTGAACATACAAACAAAGCCGAAGTTCCAAGACAATTGGCTGTTAAGTTTGGCAAGCAAGCAGCTATGAGACATGTTGTAGATGGTGGCTCTTGGTTGACTCAAGATGGCTTTAGAGTCAAGACTGGCCAAAGAGTTCTAAATTTTGTTGACACACATGCACAAGACTTTTACCAACATTTCTTTGGGGGAACTCGAGACTTTGTTGATAACAATGATTATCAAAATGATAATATCAAGGTATGCAACGGATTGTTTGCACTGTTTAAACAGATACAACATCCTTCTTTGCTCCAAGTTGGCGTTTACGTCGATGGTTTTATGCAAGTCTATCAAGTACAACCGGCTTCTGCCAATGATAGACTAACAAATGTTCTCAGGGCGCTACCTACGAGAGAACTTATTGACTATAGGCAAGTTCGCCTCGAATGCTTACTTGATATGCATACTCGGTTGGACAACTACCAACCAATCAACTTAAGCAAGTTTGGAATTTACTGGTATTTCAAATACTATACCAATTTCCTCTCCAATTAAGCCTTCTTTTAACCTTCCTTTCCTCTTCTATGCCCTCCATTATGTTTATATACCCTCACCTATACCCTCACCTATGCCCTCACCTATGCCCTCACCTATGCCCTCACCTATGCCCTCACCTATGCCCTCACCTATGCCCTCACCTATGCCCTTAATTATGTTATTACTTATGTTCCTATGCTTTTATCTATAACACCACCAGAGGTTTTAGATTGCAACACCGACGGATTTTTCAGACTCAAAATAGATTCCTTTTTTGGACGAGAAACATGGAGGAGTTTTTATTTTTTATTTTCAGATGAATCAAGGTGTTTTATGCAAAATGAATAATAAAATAATTTTTATTGGATTAAATTGTGCCAGTTAAATCTATTAGCTACTAGGTTCTGGATAGCTGCTACTAGGCTTCTGAATGGCTACTTCTAGGCTTGATATACCAGGGTGCAGTAGATTGACCCCGGAATACAGGTAGATAGGTTTTTAGGCTGCAATAGCCATTACCTTACTACACTACTTCCAAGGACAACCTACTGCACCCTGGTATATCAAGCCTAGAAGTAGCCATTCAGAAGCCTAGTAGCAGCTATCCAGAACCTAGTAGCTAATAGATTTAGCTGGCCGTATTACAACTAAGAGATTCATAAACTATCAAGTGCTTGGCTTGCCTAAATCGATTATAAAAAGTATAAGCAACAGAGCAATACTTAATGATAGAAACCACTTACATTCAAGTCACTATATATATATAACTTTGTTATTACATCCTAGTAGAATGAAAGATCTAGTTAGAGATATACTTTATGCAGTATGCAATAATAGATGACCTACCTCAGCATCTTATCTTCACTTTTTGTTCTAGCGTTAAATATGGTTAGTAAACAATAAAAAGAAAGTAAAGTTGTTTCATACCTTATATGTTCCTAATAGACTGAGGAGAGCAGGTAGTCTAATAAAGAAGATAAGCAGGTGGTTATTTTTTGACCATTAGGGAAAAAAGAAGCATGCAAAAGAAAAATCAAAATTAAAATCTTCAAGTCCTCCTAAGTTGAAAATAAAATTAGGCGTTTCAGTGTGACATTGTTGGTCAACTTAATCAAAAAAAGAAAAATTGGTTTGATTGTATTCCTTCTTTACTTATTCCTCATTCAATTTTCTCTTCAAAATGTCCTCTCAACAAAAAAGACAACGTATCATACCTCAAAACCAACCTGGTAGAAGTGTATTTAGCCAATTCGAAACAGAGCCTGAGAATCATTGTGGTTTGTGTGATGGGATATTTGCAACAAAGTACATGCTTGGACAACATTTATCTACTGTGCATCGTATGAGCGAAGTATACATCAACAGCTATCTTAGATCTGCTGAGCAAAGAGAACTTAGTGCTGCAGCCAATGAAGAAGAGCAAGACGAAGATGACTTCGAACTGGATTTCAATGACTCTGAAGTTGAAGAAGAAAATGAAGACACCGACAGACTTTTGGAACAGCTTGTAAACTATCGTATTCAAACATTACAAGGTCTTTTCAATCAAAATGTCGAAGGAATTCAAAATGCAGAGTCAGCATTTCCTTTCAAGAATATTGAGGCAATGATATTGCATGTTTTGGTAGATGGAGATAACGACATGATATCTCAAAGAATGATGATGAAAATTCTTTATGCATTCAAGCTTCTATTGATTGTTTCTGAAGAAGCTTTCAGAAAGAATGAAAGAGTTGTTTTGCCAACACTCAACAAGCTCATGCATTACCAGAACCAAGTTCGCAACCAGATTCCAGTTTTTCCTAGCAAGTCTGTTATCTTGAAAAATGATAATAATGCCTCAGTTGAAGGATGTGTAAATCTACCTTCAGATCATTTGAAGTTGATGGCGTCCAACCCAAGAAAATCAGTTAGAATTTTCTCTGCCCCTGATCGTACTCCCAATCAGTCAGTCTCCCTACAACAAGGCAAGAAATGGAAAGAGAACCCATGCTTCCAACAGCCTATGACTACTGTAGATGACTTTGACTACTGGTCTGGTGATATTGCTCTAATTCAAGCAGGCAACAGATCTATTTACTTGCTAATCGAATCGTTTCATACTGAATGCAACAATCTCTTTGTACAAGGTTACCAAGTTATCATTTATCCAAATGATTCAAGAACCTTCATCAAAGAAAATTGCATCAAGATGCGTGCAAGTCAATTGATACAGTTAGTGCAAGTCGATCGTGCCAATCTGGCAATTGGACTCGACATCTTCAATGGTATGATGCAACTCAGCACATATCATCTGAACCTTTTCACCATCATGCATCCACTCAGAAAGCTTGCTGCTAATCAACCTGGAAAGTATTACAAGGTTAGAATAAGCCCTATTATTCTTTTCACCGATGATACTAGTGGAAACAAGAGCAAGCAGTTCAATGCATATGAAAGCTGGTCAATGCGATGTGCTTCAATGACATTCAAGGAAAGATCGTCACTAGAGAATATGCATTTTATTGGAGCTGTCCAAAAGAAGGAGGGTATTAGTGGAGTTTCGTTGATTCCTTGTCTTGTAGAAGACCTAGTCAAGCTGGAGAACGGTGTTGTCATGTATTCAGCAGTTGACAATGAAGATGTGCTTGTTGTGGCTCCCGTTTTGTGGATTGAAGCAGACTCTCCCTGTCACTCTCAACTTTGTGGTCTCTATGGCTTACGTACCAAGTGTCCTTGTAGAAAGTGCTATGTCGACCTTTCTCGTGGTGCTGAAGCTAGACAAAGAACAAGATCATACTACACTGGAGATCATTGCCAGCGAGTTAGATCTCATTATGTGACAGCAGCAAGTACTTCCGATCGAAGCAGTGTGATCTTAGATGCTCCTAAAGCTGGAGAAAGCTCAGTAGCAAAAGTTTTGTCATTTAAAGACACTAACACAAGTGCTCTCTTACAACTGAAGTCTTTTGATCCACAACAGGATACTCCAACTGAGATCCTTCATACAGTATTGCTAGGTGTGTCGAAGTACTTGATAACAGACCTCGTTAAAATCATTGCTACTAAAGCGCAATTGACCAAAATAACGACGGCTCTTGATCATTACAAGCATTCAAAAGGCTTCTCTAGAAAGCTGAGTAGAAAGCTTCAGCATGTTGGGTCTTTCTTGGGAAGAGACTTCAAAGTATTGCTTCAAATACTTCCCGTGATTTTAGTCGCAGAGTTTCCTGACGCAACAGGAAATCTCAAGTACATGATTCCTTGTTTTGTCCAGCTCGGAAAGCTATGCTCCCTTCTTTTTGTAAAGCAAGTACCACAAGGCTTTAACCATTATGTAGAAGTAGTAGGCCAAGTATCTAGAGAACTGGTTGCCATACTCTATGACTATGATCAAAACTGCACACACATCAAGCATGTCAAGTATCACCTGAAGCCCAAAACCCATTTCCTTACTCACTTATCGCAAGACATCAAACGCTTTGGCGCAGCTTTGAACTTTGAGACAGAAAAAGGGGAGCAGTTTAACAAGCACATCAGGGAGCACATTGAACATACAAACAAAGCCGAAGTTCCAAGACAATTGGCTGTTAAGTTTGGCAAGCAAGCAGCTATGAGACATGTTGTAGATGGTGGCTCTTGGTTGACTCAAGATGGCTTTAGAGTCAAGACTGGCCAAAGAGTTCTAAATTTTGTTGACACACATGCACAAGACTTTTACCAACATTTCTTTGGGGGAACTCGAGACTTTGTTGATAACAATGATTATCAAAATGATAATATCAAGGTATGCAACGGATTGTTTGCACTGTTTAAACAGATACAACATCCTTCTTTGCTCCAAGTTGGCGTTTACGTCGATGGTTTTATGCAAGTCTATCAAGTACAACCGGCTTCTGCCAATGATAGACTAACAAATGTTCTCAGGGCGCTACCTACGAGAGAACTTATTGACTATAGGCAAGTTCGCCTCGAATGCTTACTTGATATGCATACTCGGTTGGACAACTACCAACCAATCAACTTAAGCAAGTTTGGAATTTACTGGTATTTCAAATACTATACCAATTTCCTCTCCAATTAAGCCTTCTTTTAACCTTCCTTTCCTCTTCTATGCCCTCCATTATGTTTATATACCCTCACCTATACCCTCACCTATGCCCTCACCTATGCCCTCACCTATGCCCTCACCTATGCCCTCACCTATGCCCTCACCTATGCCCTCACCTATGCCCTTAATTATGTTATTACTTATGTTCCTATGCTTTTATCTATAAATCTTTAATTTCTCCAAGTTCAAATAGAATTCCGTTTAAATTTTCTCATTTACTGATTGGCTTTATTTTGCTTTTGTTTCAAAACGTGTTAGTAATCCCAAAGTCCCAACGAATAATTCTTTGCTAAATGGTTTTCAACTACCGCACAGGAGAACATCAAAGCTTTCAGCCAATGACTAGCTTCCAAAAAGTTGAGTTTCCTTTTTTACAATCTAAAACCTTTGGTGGTGAAATCTTTAATTTCTCCAAGTTCAAATAGAATTCCGTTTAAATTTTCTCATTTACTGATTGGCTTTATTTTGCTTTTGTTTCAAAACGTGTTAGTAATCCCAAAGTCCCAACGAATAATTCTTTGCTAAATGGTTTTCAACTACCGCACAGGAGAACATCAAAGCTTTCAGCCAATGACTAGCTTCCAAAAAGTTGAGTTTCCTTTTTTACAATCTAAAACCTTTGGTGGTGTACAATAGATATATTCAAAAAGTTTCACCCTGAATTTTACCACGATTGACAACTATTCTGCAAGAAATAGACTTGAATTAATCAGGATCTCATGATTAGAAAGCTCTTTTTCTACCCAAGCATACTATGACATCTTGATTCATGCAAGTCTATTTCTTGCAGAATAGTTGTCAATCGTGGTAAAATTCAGGGTGAAACTTTTTGAATAAATCTCTATTGTGGTATCTCTTGTAGAGATATATGTCGAAAGTTTCACCTCGAAAATTGGTCTTTTTTGAATATTGTGACTATCTCACAAGGAATGGTTGTACATAGATAATATGCATATGGTTGGAAAGCTCTTTTAGTACTCTTTCATCTTTGCTATAACATAGTTTTCTAGAAATGTACGCTAAAGAAGATATTCTTGACACTAAGAACTTTGCAACTGAAACTTTTGTCCTTTTGAGTTGAATGGTCGATGTCATCCTCAATAAGAAGCTCGATCAACGCAACATCGCGAAGCTTGAGCTCCACCAAGCTCTAATTAAGCTCCTTGGCATCGCTGACTATGCTGTTCGGAAAGCGATGAGTATATATTATGAGCGTTTGGAACCTTCCGAAAAAAACGTATGGGTTGTCCTTTTCGTCAATTGGAGCCGGAATATATTTCTGCCGTGAAGGAAATAGTTGACAAAAACAACAAGGAAGGACAAGTATCTACAGTCAGAAGTCTTGCAGCAGTACTTGAAGAACAAAAAAGCATTGTAGCGAGCTATGATGTTCTCTTGAAGGACTTGCACACTTTAAACTAACTTGCAAGAAGGGTGAATGGAGGAATAATTGACATTCGAAAGTCTCAAGACAAAACTTAAGCCTTTTCTTCAAAAAATCGACGAAGAATCTTCGATATCGGTTTGTAAGGATACAGCAATCATTGCTAGACAGTATTCGAAGGAGCTTGACGATAGTTGTGCACTTTTGGAACGAATTGAAGCTAACGATGGTTAAAAACATACTTCTTTCTGAGTTTTAAGTGGCCTTTTTTTTAATCAAAATTGATGAAATTTACTTTTTAAGCTTCCTCAAGTTGTAGTCATCAGAGAGAAGCAAGACCTAACCCAAAAAATTTCCCAACTTTTTTCTGATCGAATGGTACTACTCTTGCAAATGCCAACCCAACATCGACTCGATCAACCGTCGGGATCTCTATCGAATCTTTCTGCAAGCGCGCAATGAGGATCTTCAGAGCCTTCAGTCCTCGCATAGGCACACCCTTCTCTCGCACTGTCGAACAAAGGTCAGCATAGATCCCATCCTTTGGCTACCCATGGCTCATGGTGAACGCAGTCGCTGTATTCGCTGACGCCTTGGTTGGCTACCGTCTGGTCACTCCACCCTCTGTCCACGACACCCCCAACGCTCTCTCACAAAAGCTCACGCGATTCAATGCCTGCAGATGCACCGCCGCTTGGCAATGCCAGAACCAACTGCTGACCCCCTTTCTTTCCTTTTAAACATACTTCCTGTTCGTCGCCCACGCTCTTTCGAAGCTGTCATTGCCTGGTCTCTCCGCTGGCCTGCAATTTGCCAGATCCTTTATGAACTTGACTATCTTCAACACTCTAAGACCCCTCCTCCTCCGCCCGATGACCTAGGGCAGAGACTCTTAGCTTGGTTCCCCTCTCCCTCTTCTGACGATGTTATGACATCTAGCCCTCTCATATAGCCATTCATTTTTACCTTCTATCCCAGAAGGGTTTTTTGACTCTCCATCACCTCCATCTGTCCCGGGCAATTTTGTCTAAATAGATTGTGTGCCCATTTGGGAATTTTTGTAAATAAAATTTTATGTTTAATCGTACTACTCTTGCAAAAATCTGATGATTATAGCGAGAGTAAATCAAAAACGGGGCGGGCTGAAACTTTCGACATATATCTCTAGTCTTTGGTATACCACTTTCCTTTTTAGGTGAAATTTATTGGCGTTTCAAGTTTGCCAACTCGTCATTTTGCGACTGTTAAGCTTTATCGTAGCATTATTGATGTTCATAAGATACGAGATAAAGTTGCACTGTGACTTTTCTTACTTTTGCTAGTCTTCATGCTCATGTCTGTAACTAGAAACAAAGAGAAAAGTTAAAGAGGTGACATATTGGTTAGTCCTTCATCGCTGTATAGAGGAAGATCGGCTATATTCCTTCAAATCAGTGTGCGACATTCTCTTTGAAACTCGGACACGCTTTTCTTTTTAACTACTGTGGATACGCAATTCCTTTTTTTTTTTTTGTTTTTGTTATTGTTTTTATTGTATCTTCTCAGCAGTTCGCTAACCAGAGTTTGTTGCTATCATTCAACTGCTCAGTTAGCAAAGCATAGCAGCAGGGTTTCCTTTCCGGGGATTGGCGCTTAAATGAAAAGCATGGGGTTGAGGGTGTTGCCTTTTGAAGGTCTTGCACACCGGTCTCGTCCTTACGGATGCTTCGCGGATAGCTGGGTCTTCATCACTCATCCTTTATGACTTTTAACCTTGTTGGATTTAGTGTCGCTGCGTGTTGGAGGTCCGGCACTGACGGTACACGCGCTTCGATTACTTGCCAGCTAGCGCTGCATGCAACCTACAAGCGATGTTCCAGCACACAAGGAAAGGCAAGTAAAAGAACTGTAATAATACAATACATTATACGTGAAGCACTTACTGATATTTCTACTTTTGAGACACTAAAAGCGTTCTCTCGCCTTCAGCTATATATAGGCTCAACTAGCAAAGCATAGCAGCAGGGTTTCCTTTCCGGGGATTGGCGCTTAAATGAAAAGCATGGGGTTGAGGGTGTTGCCTTTTGAAGGTCTTGCACACCGGTCTCGTCCTTACGGATGCTTCGCGGATAGCTGGGTCTTCATCACTCATCCTTTATGACTTTTAACCTTGTTGGATTTAGTGTCGCTGCGTGTTGGAGGTCCGGCACTGACGGTACACGCGCTTCGATTACTTGCCAGCTAGCGCTGCATGCAACCTACAAGCGATGTTCCAGCACACAAGGAAAGGCAAGTAAAAGAACTGTAATAATACAATACATTATACGTGAAGCACTTACTGATATTTCTACTTTTGAGACACTAAAAGCGTTCTCTCGCCTTCAGCTATATATAGGCTCAACTAGCAAAGCATAGCAGCAGGGTTTCCTTTCCGGGGATTGGCGCTTAAATGAAAAGCATGGGGTTGAGGGTGTTGCCTTTTGAAGGTCTTGCACACCGGTCTCGTCCTTACGGATGCTTCGCGGATAGCTGGGTCTTCATCACTCATCCTTTATGACTTTTAACCTTGTTGGATTTAGTGTCGCTGCGTGTTGGAGGTCCGGCACTGACGGTACACGCGCTTCGATTACTTGCCAGCTAGCGCTGCATGCAACCTACAAGCGATGTTCCAGCACACAAGGAAAGGCAAGTAAAAGAACTGTAATAATGTATGATGAATGACAAGCTTTTCTGTTTTTGTACAAATAGAGCGTGCTGCAACCATAACTTAGTTACAATATGACTATTGGGCGTAGATGAACTTCATAACGAGTATATGCTCTATGCCGATGATAACTTGAGCAAAATGCCTATCAATGACTGTCTTATTGTTGTAGCCCATTGTACTGTGAGATCAAACAAGCATTTCGTATACTTTTCTTCTTGATTCTGTTTTCTTATGTTTCTATCATTACTCTACTTGTATAAAATATCTGTTGTATCGAACGATGTATCGAACAACACAATAGTTGACATATAACCTCTGTCTAGACTCAGATCATAAACTACTAAATAAAGAGACGTATAACACAGTCACTTGTAGAGTTGAGTGTCTAGCCTGACAACCAAATGTCACTGCTATCATTGCAGGATTAACAAATAGAATATCTAGACTCACAACAGTTACAAGACGTCATATGATAACGATGGTAACATTAATATCTCAAGTCTTGTAGAACTATGAAGATGTCACTGCCTAATTATTTATGTCTCAATGCAAGAAGTCATAAAAGTTGGCCTGCTATATAGAGTTGTTCATTGGTAGATAGGATAAGGTGTAACAAAGATAGACCTTGTGCATTGAAGACCAAGTCACTTTCCATCATCAATTGAATAGTATAAATAGAGATAGATTCTTGACTAGTTAGAAAACTCATTCAATTTACTTTGAACTTATTCCGGACAAAACAATAAAAGTTGAGTCTTAGTCGTACTTTGCCTTTTTTTTTGTTACTGCTGAGAACCTACTTATATAACAATATTAATCAATTGTTACCAATGCTTTGGCAAAAAACTAGTATATGTCAACTACTGTTTTGGATTTGGCTATTAAATAAAATATATATAAAACAAAGAGCAACAAGACACACATTGTTTTCGTTTCCATACAATAGACATGTTCGCCTCCATCAAGTAATAAGGCGGTATGTGATTGTTGACAAAAGCTATATTTTGCTTTCCATTCAAGTCACCCAATGCTTTACAGAAGCCAAAGAAGGCTATTTCGTAGTATGAGTCGCAGAAGAAAGGTGATAAAGGCAGTCAAGTTTTATTTGTGATATTATTATGAGTGTCTTACATCCTCTCCTTTGAAAAAAGAGAAACTTGGTGCTTGAATGACCAGCTCTATAATGTGATGTTTTAAGGTTGTGATAGATAGAAAAAGACAATAGGAATACAGTGAGACTGTTTACTATGTTTATTTTAGATTGAGAGAAAGTTGCAGATATAAAGTATTCTAACAACAACCATTTATATGTTTTCTACTAAAGATGTATGTCATTTACAGATTATTATTCAGTACTAATTTAGTGTACTGCTTATAATTTAATGTCTTTCATCACTCCTTACTCTAAGTACTTTGTCAGGGAATGATATGATGCTATCTCTTTAGTCTGATTCTTCTTTTAGTATGAATCTTATTGACTTTATCTGGATCCTTGATATAGTAAGGGTTTAGATGTCTGGATTTATTTCTTATGATGTTATATCTTATATGACTTGTTTGGTGACTAAATGTAACCTTATTGTCATTGTTGAGACTAAATGTGCTCAGATCATTACATATAATCAGGTTCATCTCTAAGAAACAGTTCATTCTAAGAATAACAAGAACGTTTTGCTGACCAAACCACTCGGATAGTCGTTCCAATATATTCATTATTATTTATTTGACAAGTAAGCAGTATAGTTGTCGAAGATGGCCCTTTTGCAACGCTACCATATTGGATGTATAGTAAGGGTGCTTCAGAAATTTGAAAGGTTAAGACAATCGGCTTCTTTGAGGTGAATGCTAGATATGATGGCTTTAATATCTATTACAACTCCTATGGTTTTAGTTTCTTTTGCTGCGTGTGTTTCGAGTAGCCTGAAACGTAAAGTTGCTAGCTTCTAGTGAGAGGCTGGTTGTTTCAACTCATTAGAGTTCAATTAAGGATTTGTCCAGCTTTGTTTATATGGTTTATATGGTTTATATAAAATGCTATCAGTACAATTATGCAAGTCGTCAACATCATCCTTATTCGAATTACACTCAAGTTTACTTTTTGTTAAACCCATTTTTTTTTTATTTGCGCATTTAGACCATCTCTGGCCTTATGGTCTGGCCAATCACACAGGGTCTAGGAGAATGACTTGCTCCCTTGGCTTCAGTCTCTCCCTCTGGGTACTATATTCTTCGACTTTTGTTCCATTGATCGCTCGGTATACCCACTAGCTTTACAGTTGAACTACTACAATATGTTGAAAGCTAAGGGTTGTCAAGAGGTATTGATTCGGACAGACTCAAGGACTGTTGCTTGTGATTTCTTTCCAAGTATGCGACATAATCAATTGCTTTCATGATCAGAGAATGGCTTCATCAACGTTACATTTTTGGCTATGTTATTCTGTATCCAGAATCGTAAGAAGAACTTTCATCATCATCATTATCCGCAACAGTTTGGCACCTATTTGTTTCACCTCGCATGGCCATTATAAACTTCTGTTCCGAATACTCATTCTATTTGATCAGCTTCTTAAACTGATGTAACAAGTCAGGTGATGCTGGTGCTACGTTCCCACTTTGGAAAGATGCTATTTTATGTCTGTCCTTCTTCCTAGATCAATTTAATCACTTTTTTTTTCTTTGGTGGTGGTGATTGTGTGGGATCGCTTGCTCTCTCATTGCTCTGCCTACTGATAGATCATAAGTGGTCTGTCACCGGGAGGCGGAGGGAATGATGCTAATTGACACTTGATCCTCACCTAGCTGTTGTGAATCTGTTATTGATGAGATGTAATATTCACTAGAAGAGAATGAAGCAGTGTCAATTGTGTCAATAGTCTTTGGTATACCACTTTCCTTTTTAGGTGAAATTTATTGGCGTTTCAAGTTTGCCAACTCGTCATTTTGCGACTGTTACGCTTTATCGTTGGTTTTTATTTTCCCTAAAAAATACGACCAACTGATACTTACAACAGGAAGCTTTTTTTTTTGAATTGCATTTAATACCTCTAATTCGCTTTCCAACGATAATATTTCCTACTCATGCTTCCTTTCTTTTTTTTTAAAGTAATGGAAGAGTTGATGTTTAGCTTTTATGGTTGTAATTTCAAGCTTAGAAATTTCAACTTTTTTACGGGCGCGTACAACTTTTTTTCATCTTAAAAAATTCCAGCTAAAATTTCCCATAGTGCTAATTAAATATGTCGATATCCCAAACTTACTTCAAGAGAGCTCGTTGTCTTTAATTGAGACGTTCTTTGCAATGGTCAGCCATTTAAATGCAATGCCGGCTGCTTTCTTTTCACTGATCAATAAATTAATTAATCCTTCAAATGCTTGTTCAGTTAGTATTTGAATTCAATACAACTGCAGATGTATACCTCATAATCTGCTGCTCGTACTGTTCACTTACATCTCAGCTGAGACTCTACATAGCTTATCCCATACGATTCTTGATGGCGTCCTCATTGAACCATTCTATTCATTAAACATGTCAAAGTTTCACATGTTTTGTTTTCGTTTCAAACGGCCTAATTTGTGATTGCACAAATTCTTGCTTCTAGGTAATGATTGCATGTTGCTGTTCATGTTTCAAAACAGGTTTTCTTTATTAAAAAAAGTTGTATTTCACTTTGTCCAACAGAAGAGACATAGAAATAAAAACTTTCTCATAGAGACTCGGTCTGAAAATTATTGTGATATCTCACAGTAATGTTTATACTTTCGGACCTAGAATGAGTAAGATATAAAAAGGATGCACTTCAAAAAAAAATCCCTTTATCTATACTCTAAAAATGTCACGCAACACTACCATTATTAAAGAAATTAAAAACATTGAAAACATTAACATCAATGTCAATGAACTGAAAAGAGCTCACAGTATGCTGCTTTCAAAACTTTTAAAAATAGCCATACTTACCATGAGCAATTTACAGGTGAAGACAGTGCCAGTTCTTGTTCAACTTTTTCAGATGGAGGTGTGAAGAGAAAAAGAAAGCTTGATTATCTGAAGGGTGAAGGTGTTGAAGAATGGACTCCTCAATCAAAGGTAATTGAAACAGTTTGTAATGTTGATACAAATAATTTGACATGCGTTTCCCAAATAGTTGATGCTAGGCGACTTTGATGTGAATGCTTTTTTATGTAGATACAGAAAGAGAAACATTAAGCTGGCAAAGAAGACAAACGATCTTAGTGATATGAAGATTTTGTAAGTAATGAGTTAAGAAAACAATATATCTGTACGCTGACTACTCTTAATGAAGGTCTTTGTCACACCTCTTTCCTCTTGACAAGTTCGACGAAGAAAAGTGCATCACTAAGCACTTTGATGAAAAAACAAGAGCAAGTATGTTGGAGATTCAATACAAGGAAGTTAAATTGCCCAAAGCATCGGCAAAAGCAGTAATGTACTGCAAAGCTTTTTCTGATGTGAGTATAGAACAAATGGCTTGGTTGACAAAAAAATTTAACAATCGCTTGATAGGGAGATGAAGACGACTTCGAAGCAATCAATGAATTGGAGAAGAAGATGAAGGCTTGTTGCAACATCTTGAAGGAGAAAAAGAAGCTTGCTGTTCAAAAGAATTCTGAAACAAGCTTCATGATGAAGTACTTGCTTCCATACTTAGAAGAAATCTTCATGGTCAATCCAAACAAGTACAGTATATTTGCAACGTATGTATTAAATATCTTTTGTCAAAGCTTCGCTTGTGCTTACTAACAAGACGCCACTATTTTCTTGCTATATAGTGTTGATGGTGTCGAAGATCATGGATTTATTCCTGATTGGAAGCTTGGATTTGCCAAGCACAAGAAGAAGGCTTTATTTTGCTTCTTTGTGGAGGTAAAGCGACCTGGTGAAAGCAGTAGATACCAGAAGGAGACAGACTATGTAAAGCTGTTGAAAGAGATGAAGAGCAGCATTGACAAGCAGATCAACATGGGTCTTGCTAGCCTGTTCTCCTTTGGCTTACTTGTGGAGGGTATGTAGTACACGTTATGCTTAGAACGGATGTATCTAATGCGCTAAACTATAGGTTTCAGATGTACTTTGTACATGATGAGAATCGAAGAAGAGGGTGTTTATATGCCCAAGACAATCAAGAGGTTTTCTCTGCTGCAAGATATAGAAGACGCAGTGAACGTCCCTGCTATGGTAGAAGGCCTTATGTTTGTAAAGGTACGATACAAGTAACAATGTATAGACTACATAGAACATCATTAACATTACTTTTTCTTGCAGGAGTACTTGGCTAAATTGGAGCCAATGTACAATAACTATGACAGGAAGAAGCCATTGAAACGCATGATGAAGAACACATTCCTTACCGAATTCAAGTAGTTTCTTTCTCTGCTCTCTTCTTCTCTGCTTTTTCTTCTCTGCTCTCTTCTTCTCTGCTTTTTCTTCTCTGCTTTTTCTTCTCTGCTTTTTCTTCTCTGCTTTTTCTTCTCTGCTTTTTCTTCTCTGCTTTTTTTTGTAAATTATTATTATTATCATTATTATTATTATTATTATTATTATTATATATACCTTATTGTCTTTAAGATCTTCTTGGTTCAACATCTGAGTCTATGATTAACCGTCCAATATAAAAGTGTTTGAATGAAGAGCATGATTGTAATGCACTTTGACATCTTTATTCTGATATGAGCAACATTTTGTTTCTTTTAATGCGACAACATTCTGAAAAAAATAACTGTACAGCACCTCACAATAAAGACAAAGACTTTTTTGATCTGCAATACTGTTGATATCTAATGATATACCTAGAGGTCGATCAATAAATGTAAGAATGCACAAATGATATATCAAGTCCTCTAGGATTATGTTTGGTTGAAAAAAAAAAAAACGAAATATATTATGCCAGGTAGATAATGAATAGCTAATAGAATTCACCCTGACTCCTTATAACCTATTTGATTCTTTTAGGCATACTTTCAATGAGTCTTTTCACTGTTTGAAATACATTTCATTTCAGATCTTTCGAGAGCATCCCTTATGCTTCTTATTAGCTTTGAGGATGAACAGTGCCATTGGATCTAGTATCTTTAAACTCTTATTCTGCTTTCCGCATGTTTTGTTCAATTGCTCAATGCAACGTTTAAGCTTTAGGAATGGCCTAAGCATCAAGCAAATGGGAATATTGCACGTAGTAAGAACTCCTAATAGAAATTAAACAAAGCCCCTCTTGCACATATTTATGGCACCACAGAATATCTAATTTGGACATTGAATTGCCAGCAGAGTCACCACACTTTACATAATTTTTTTTTATTCTTCTGCCAAAAAACAATTTCTCGAGCTTTTGCAATGACGAGTCGTCAGAGTGCCTAGTTGAGGACTTTGAAAAAAAAAAAGAGGTAAAAATGATACAGAAGGTTCATTTTCAGGCGACTCGCTTATACTGTCATCAAATACTCTAGGTGTGGGAGGCTTGTCAAGTCGCCTGTCGAAAGTGTAAGAAAGTTTTTGCGGATAAGATTAAAAAAAAAAGACAGTTTGATGGCTATGTTAAAGCACACATCTAACAGAGATCGTTAGTGTCAGTAATATTAGGTCCAATTGACATATTTAATTACTAGTATGATAACAATTCTTTGGTAGTGATGATGTGTGGCTAAACAAAATAATGCAATTGCAACTTACACAAGCTTGAGAAAAAAAAAAGTCTCAAGAACAGGCTTTGATTCTTTTCTTATATAAGCTTTTTTAAAAACAAAAAATGATGTTCTTGAACACAGAACATAGAAACTAACCCATTTTTGAAAAAGAGCTTTGCTACAACCTCCCCCCCCTCCATTCAATTCACTCTTATTCATTTAAACGTTCATTATCCATGAAACAGTCAGCATGCATTTATTTTGAGTTGTAGATAAGTCTTCCAAAGTAATTCAAGTAAGCTCACTTGAGCATCTAGTTGACCCTTTATTTACAAGTGCTTTCATTCAACCTAATGTGTTGAGAGGGACTACCAGAACTTTAACCTTATTCGGGGTTTCGTTTCATAACATGATGTATGCTGTCAAAGAAGAAAAATAATAAATATAGACATTAAGCTTTGACGTCACATACGAGGTGGCGCAAATGAATCATCGAAGCGCACAAGATACTAGTTTCTTTAGTAACTGAGGAATCCTGTCATACAAACTCCGGTTCTCCTTTCAAACGTAATCAACAGAAGATGATATCATGTTGATGATCATAACAATAATAACAAAAAAAGCTATATAAAAGCCTTTGAAAATGAACAAAGCAGGCTAATTGTTCTTTTTCCCATCGCCTTAAATATGAACTCAAAGACTTTCTTCACTCTTCTTGCTATTGCTTGTATTATCGCCGTCGTCAGCGCTCAATCTTCGGGTAAGTACTGATGTTTGTCCTATAGTTAAACGGGAAATTTATACGAATTATGTTTTATAGCCAACCCAGTTGAATCTCTTCAGAGCAAAGCATCCTCTGTTGCTGCTAGTGCTACCCAAACAGCCCCTTCTACTCCCAGCAACCAAAGCGCTGGTCTTTCCTTGAGTTCTGGTTTACCTTCAACTATGTTTATGCAAGCTCTTGTACTCTTGGGCGCTTTCTTTGCTAGCGCTCTTTTAGCCTAAACACTATCATATACTAGCTATTAATCATTAGTAATTCATCACAAACAATAATAATAAAAACATTGTAAAGCTTGCATAAACGGAGCCCATTCTCAGGCTATGTAACATTTTTTTTTTTTTTTTGGTAAATTTGCTTTCTGGTATACATGACTAAGCTAAACAACAAGAGTATTCTGTACAGATCTTTCCATATTCAGAATGAAGTAGAAATGACAAGATCAAATCTCGAGGGAAAGTTCGTATCACAAAGAAAGAAAATTATGCAGATTGCATGCGCTGTATGCATCTATTTTTAGTACCAAAAATCTACCTATACAAAACAAGCTCAAGAGTATTCTACATTTCAAATGATGTACGGTTTATTTCAACACAGTCTGAACTCATATGAAAGCACTTCTTCTTATGAATAATGGGCTATCAGATACATTTGCTGAAAGGAAAACATAACCAAGCAAATGCAAGACATTTGTGATGTTACATACCAAGAAGGTAGTGTTGGAACAAGGCAGGCAGTTGATACTTTGGTTGGTTCTAAATTGATAATAACACACTTGCTGATATGTTTCAGAAATTGATATCTTGGCGTTGTCAGATCAATATACACCCATTTTTTGATTATATGTAGAGGACAAATAATATAAATTTGGATGTTGTATCCATCACTTCTTTTTTTTGTTCATATCTTATCAAAAGGACACAAGTCAATTAAGCTGCTCAACTACCCCTTTGAGCAAAGCAATGTTAATAACCAAAAAAAAAAAAATTAGTCTTATGTACATAGGGCTTTATTATTCATTGAAGCTTAATAAAGGTCTTTTTTTTTTTAAACATATATTATCTTGTACTCATTCTTCTAGCTCTCACTCTTAATGAGTGATCGAAAATGGGCCGTTTACTCGTCTTTCTGATTCTGACTTGTCTTGCTGGAGCGGCAGTTGTAGGTGTGGGATTGGAAGAGTGAGATTGTGACGATGTGCTTGGTTTTGGTATAACTAAGGCAGAAAGAGGTCTGGCATGTCTACGAGCACTTAATAAAGTCGACTTGGTCTCTTCAGGAATGGCATTTGAAGCATCTAAAAGTGAGGTAGATGGTGTTGCAAGCATTGGGCTATTTGTTGTCTCAGCATCATAGAGTAGTGGCATGAATGAAGGTCGGATGGCTACAGAAGCACTCATTCGTCTTCTACCGCCATGCAGCTTATCCATAGTATTATGTAGATGATGCGAATGTCCAAAATCGAAAATAGTTGGACTAGGTGCCCCTCCATCCACAAGTAAACTAGAGCTGTTCTCTCCTTGAATGGTACGGAGCATCTTGTTTGCCTTCAGATAGATGGAATCAATGTGAGGTTGTTGAGTAGAAAATGACTGCTGAAGTTGCTGCTGACTGATGCTGGTTGATCTCTGACGGGATCTTCTATCACTTCTTCTTCTGACCTTCACATCAAGTGTATCCTTCTTTAACTTATCTAATAGACTATGTAAAATAGCCTTATCTTCTTCATTCTCGGTATCTTTAAGCTTGGCGCCTGCATTGCTGTTGGCACGCTTTCTTCTTTCCTGCTCTCGCTTCTTTTGTTTCTCGATACGATCCTGCTTCAACTTGTGCTCTCTTGAATCTGCTGAGCACTTTTCCCAACTCATTGTGAATTCCTTAAAGATGCCAAAAAACTCATCTGGCTGAGTCTTTTTGGGATCTTCACCATAGAACCGAACTGCTTGTTCATAACTTTCTTCCATCTTCTTTGAAAGCATACAGATACGCTTGAATTCAGAAGAAGCCTGTTTGTAAAATTTGTGCATTGTTGTGGCAAACTTGTCGAGTTCAACGACTTGCTCGTCCTTTTCTTGGCTGATGGGATAGTGTTCGCGAAGTTCCGTCTCAAGTTTGTTTAATTCCAATTCGATGTTTTGATATTCAATTATCATTTCAGAGCGAGATACTGTAGATTTTGATTAACATCCTTCTATGAAGAAAACTTGTGCTGTCTTACCTTTTGAAGCCAAGCCACACTCATCAAGCTCTTCCAAGAAAGCAAGAACATACGGAAAGTTCTTTTCAACTGCATCAACCAAGAAATGAAGCAAGGTTGTTGACTTGGAAGTGCCTTTTGTATCAATCAACTAGTAAGAAAAGTGAGTATAATATAGAAGCCGATATCGATGAGTAATGTACCTTGTTTATACTAGCAATTTTGATACCAAATGCACCACCTCGATAAGTGTTTCCGTTCAAGAAATTGCCTAGCAAAAGAACAAGCTGTAACAAGTGGTCATTAGACACGGTTCATACTTCCATTATTCGACTATGCCTTACATGTAATAATTCTTTGAAATGCTTTGCATCCCTTAAAGCAATTGACGCATTATATACTGATGTCATTTGCTGTGTTACAATGTAAGTATATCAACGATTTGCAAAAAGAGGGTGTTGTGAATTGTTACCTTGTGAAGAACGGTGTATCTTTCTAGGAAGGTAGATTTAAACAACATGCATTCCAGCCTTTCTTTTAGCCTGTCAATTTTCATCATCTAGTTAAAGTATACGAAATTAGGATTGATTAGAGATGATGATTTTGTGAGCCCTTACTAACCTGTAAAGAAAATTTTTCAGGTATACCAAGCTTCTCGACCTCCTCAAGGGGAGCATCTTGGTAAACGGAAAGCTTGGCTGCTTCATCTTCGGTGGGTAGGTATTTGAGAAGATTCAATATGATCTGTTCATCCATAAAATAGCTATCAAGTTGCAAGAAATAATATCTTATTTCATCGAATGGTATCTTTTTGATAATGTTTTTGATTAAGATGTCTATCAACATGTATAGTGAGTATGATGTTCTTTCCTATAGAAGAATCATAGTGTACTTACTAAGATTATAAGATTTTTTGGTATCAAGAATATGTGTCTCATTCTTTAGAGGTTTTGCTTTGATCTCAACAGCTGGTTTCTGAGCAAACGTCAGTTCAACATCGTCGAAAACGCCTGCTTTCGCTAACTGATACTCCATGATGGAATCTGCTGATTCTGTTTGCTTATGTATTGAAAGCTCAATATCCCTTTCGAATTCATTCCAAATTGTCTCTTGGATATTGTCAAAGTTCATCTTTTCCCATTCAACAAATTTCAGTTTCTGTTTAGCTTGAAATGCACTTGGTTTTCGTCCTATAGCACCGAGGAAGGCAGGAGGTAGAGGTGGTGATCCATTTGATGCCTCAAGTATTGTACTATTTTCAGTTGAATCAGTAACAGAAACCATACTCTTGTATGAAACCGAGTTCATTGGTGGTGGAGGTGGTGGAGGTGGTGGTGGAGGTGGTGGTGGAGGTGGTGGAGGGGGAGGGGGAGGAGGAGGGGGTGGTGGCGGTGGTGGAGGTGGAGCAGCAGCAGCAGCAGCAACAACAGCTTCTGGTTCTACTGCTGTTTTCACTGGTTGTTCCAATTTTGAAGACTCCATCTGCTCTGGCATTTCGGTTGTGTATTCAGAGAGTTCATCAGGAACTTTCTCTGATGCTGATGTCTCTGCATCTAGTGCCAATTCGGAAGGCTCCTCTTGAATTTGAGGTAAAACTTCTACCAAGTCATTTTGAAGTTTGTTTTGCTCTGGCTGAGAATCGTCTACTTCAAACTCAGGCAGTTCAATCTCTACAGTTGTTGCTTCAACGTCTTTTGACTCTATCTCTGGATCTTGTTGTTCGTCCTTAATAGAATTCTGTGCATCCTGATTTAGGGTAGAAACTGAAGTAGGTGAATCCGGTTGAGATGAACTAGATGGTGCTGGAAACACATACTCCTCCAGTTGGTTAAACATAGGTGAAGCAGACAGCTCACCATCTACAAGAACAGTAAAAGCTGGTAGAGATGATTTTCGAGTCGTTTTGATTTCCTTTGATACATGCTGGCTTTGTTGTTTGCAAGCAGTAGCTGAAGAGGAACTAGGGGTTCTACTTTTTCTACGAGTCTCTTCTGGAGCTGCTCCTTCGTTGATAGATCGCCGGGATCTCTGAGTGACAGCTGTTGCTGTCTGAGCTACTTCCTTTTCCTTACTACTGCTACCTACGCTCGACGATCTGGAGTTCTTTCGACTACTGGTCAGACTAGCTGACTTTGTGATCGATCTTCTCTTCTGTTGAAGTCCTGACGGTAAGGTGCTATTGGCACTGCAATGACTGCCTGTTGAACTTGCTGTTGAATCAACAGAATTGCCTCGTGACTTGACTCTGAGAGCAGCAGCTGTTGCTATCGCTGTTCCCGATGTGACAAGTTCGTTGCTTGTTCTACGTGCCAAAACTGCTGATTTCATCCGGGCAGATGCCTGCGAAGCAGTGGCTGGTGGTGCTGTTGCTGGTTTTGAAGAAGCAGTGTCAGATGCTGAGGCAGTCCATGAATTACGAAGTGGATTTTCGCTAGCTGGTTTCTTTTTGGTTGCCAAGGTAGCAGGCGTAGCAGTAGTGACAGTTGATCTTCTTGTAAGAGGCTGTTGTTGAGGTTGCGATTGTTGTTGTGCCTGCTGACCTTGTTGAGATGGTGGCAACGATTTGAAACTGCGTCGCTTAGGAGAAGGGTTGCCATATTCAGTTAGGTTTCGGACAGAGTCATGTAGTTTTCTCATCTTTGTTTCGGTATCCAACAGTTCAGATTTATAACGTTCTTCTGTACTCTTGAAAAATATTTTGAGCATAGCGTTTGTTTGCTTCGACAAGCCAAGTTCTTTTTCGAGGTAGTCGACTTTTGCTTCCAAGGTAGCAACAGCATCATCAGGGTCATCTATTGAAATTTGGTCAGTCAAATAGACAATTACCAAGTAGCATTTCTATGTACCTGTCTCTAACTTGGGCTTGGCATTGCTGTCCTGCTCTTCTCCATCTGTAGAGGCATTTGAGAATTTTGGAATTAGGTTATGTACAGTAAATTCAGAAACACTAGAGATATCGTCAGGATAATAATTGCTTTGATCTAAAGCAACTTGCTGCACCAACATTTCAATAAGTTGAAATTGATAATTACTAATAAAATAGCATAAGTCATAATTGTACTACAAGCTAGATATCAAGAACACACACACCTTTTTTCAGGACTATCCTGAATCTTTAGGAGATAACAAAGAATGTTATGCAAACTTTGATACGCAGGGGTGTCATCTGTCTTTGCCAGAAGCATCTCCAACACATTGAGCGGGTCTAAGCTATAGTAAACTTCCATATCTTCCTGAATAGTATCAGCCTCAATCTCATCCTGAAACTTTTGTATAGCCAAGCTAATATGCTCATGATTCAAGGACTCCATCTTTTGAAACACCTTCTTGATCCCTGCCTGCTCCAGTTCGAGACTCAGCATGATTCGCTCTTTTCTGTCTTCAACAATATCTGGTCGCACTAAGGTGTTGATGAACAGGACACTAATAAACTAATAGTTGTATGTTTACTTCCCATTAAACATTGCTCCTTCAAATGTTGTCCCTTTCCATATATGTCTCTTACCATATATTGTGTAATCTGAGAATCACCAGCACCCACCATACCAGTCATTTTTAAATCGCTACTGGCTCCAACAGCTGAGCCCATTTTACCTCTTCCATCCAATGTCTTTTCAAGTGCCTGCATCCAAGCATCAAAACGACCAAAATTAGGACCGTACTGCTTCAATAGCTCCATGCCACGCAAAACCATGGCTCTTCCATTAGGCAAGAAACAAAAAGCAGTAAGTGACTCACATGCTTGTGTTCGTGCAGGTATATAAGGTGATACAAGCGAAATACAAAAATTATCTATGATGCGTGCGTGTTTGAAAGCCTCTTGTAGACCAGACTTCTTGTTCATTAGTGTGTTTAGGCATTTGAGTATTTCTAATTCTATTTTATGATCGCTTTGTGTTCTATAGTACATGCGTTACTCTCTGTGACTATGCATAAACTAGTTTGCGGTTGTTTACCTAATTTTCTTTTTGTGAATAAAGCCCAACTCTTTTGCAATAATCTGCATACCACCATCTTCGATGAAGCGTTCTAACCAGCTTTTACGTTTTGAGATGGAGTTAATAAATTGTCTCGTGTTTGTGATTGATGTTTATCGATTGTACCTGTCTGAATTACGAATAAAGTGCGAAATTTGCAAGATGAGATCATAGGGAATATTTTTTTGTTTTTGTTTGAGCATTCTGACATAACTCGTAGGAGGGTTTGATGATATCCGCTTAGTGTTGTTGACTGTAGTGCCGGTGCTACTGCTATTACTGCCTGCTCCAACTTTTGTTTTGCTAGGCCTTTTAGAGCCTGGCTTGCTGCTAGGTGTGGAAGGTCGCTTCTCATTTGATAAACTAACCGCTTGTTCTGCACTTAGATCGAGTTGTTTCTATATCAGCTGTTAAGCAAGCAAAATTGAGTTTAGTTTCTTTTAAACTTACTACGACTTCTGTGAATAAATCTTCTTCTTCAACTAGCTTTGTTTCGCCATTGAGACCATACAAATCTGAAGTGTTGATCCACAAGTTAGCCGGCTTGCGAGAGGAATCTGCTAGATCGCTGTTAGTTTCTACTTTTTCACTTGTCGGGCCTCTGGTTTTTTTACCTGGGGTATCTGTTTTAGGTTGAACTGTCTCTAGTCTGTTCAAGGCCTGAAGTGTTTTTTCTTTCTTTTCCTTTTTCAGGTTCAAGCTAGTGCCACTTAGATTAGCACTCGAGAGGCTTGAAACAGAAGAAATAGAGGTCCTTCTGGTATAAGGGCGTCGACTACTTGTCTTTCTGCTATTACGCTTGTTTCCGATATTCGATATAAAATCCATATTTTTTTCTCGTATATTATTCTGACAAATGTCTTTGCTCACACGCAAAAGTGTGGCATATATTATTTATAAAGAAACAAATAAAAAGTAGAAAAAGACAAATAGAGAGAAACGAGGTATCGAGTTGTGTTGGGTCCCAAAAGAAAAAGAGAGGAGAAAGAAAGAAAAGGTATAGAGAACAATAAACACAGGGAAAATGCTTTGTTACACACCTCTCAGTACCTCGCGATAATTTGTGTCATGAGCAAAAAACGCAAGAAAAACAAAAAAAAACCTTAATTTCTCGAGAAAATTGAAATGCTTGCATTTTGGCAGAAAATCAGGTATCTAGACAGGTTATGGATGACTTGCTCCTAACATCACAAAAAAAAAGAGAGAAAAGAAGAAAAGAAAGAGAGGGAGACAGAGGTGACAAGGAGTGAAGACGAATTGCGAGCCAAAAAAAAAAATTGACTAATTCACGTTTTTGCCTTACTGTATTAATCACGTTTTTATTTGATAAATAAAAACATCTTGCTTCCTTTTGTGTTTATGAATCTGAGCTTACAATTTTGCTGTATTTGGACCTTGATTTTCTTGTAGCTTACTATGCGCAGCCAATAATAGGCTTATTCTATGCTTTCCCATTTCCTTTTTCTCACTTATTTCACCATAAAGTTTGACAGCTCAGGTACTAAGGGCTATTGTGTATCAGGTTCACTGCCGATTTTGGTCTTGGAGTATCATCAGTAAGTTTCGGTAAAACTATAATTGATATTGTTTGGTATGAAGAGTGTTAGCGCTAATCAGTATGGACAAAGGCCATACAGTTATTCCTTACCAAAAAAAAAAAAAAAATATGTGTATGAAATCTTAAGTGAATAGAGAGCTCTAAAGGCATACAGTAGTCGTTTGATTTAAGAGTTGCTTGATATAAGATTATTCTCTATATGAGAGTGCAACCCTTTGACTTATATCGCTTCAGGCGTTAAAATATCATTCAATGTAAGAGTATATAACACAAGAGTGTGTTTCTTAAAAATATGAACACTTCTTAAATAAAGCGACTCCTGTACTATTTGAATGCTGGCTAAATTCAGTTTCATACCAGTAGAATGTATGCCAACATCAAGTAAGTATGTTATGTAATTATACAGCATTGTAAAAAAAAAAAGTAGATAATAACATGCTCAAGGTTGCATAGCTTTTTATCAAATTTCGTTTGTAGAAAAGAAATATAGAAAGTGTTCAAGTGCATGTGTTTATCAATTGATAAATTATCAAAAATACGCGACAAGTAGGATTTTTAAAACTCGTAGTTTGTGGTTTAAGAAGACCATGTACATTTTGACGAGTCAACTAGTTAAGGCTGCTAGATTAGTATTCTTGAGCATTAAAGAGACCTACATTATGATATGTTTGCAACTTGCTACATATCGCAATATAAAGAGCACTCACCTTGCTCAGGCCTATTTCGAAATTGTGTTAGTCCAACATCCTTCTAATTTTTTTTTTTATTTAATCAGAATTGACTAAATTCCAAAGAATAAAAGATCTGATTCGTTCTTGTCAGAATTTAGATTTGACAACAGATTGAACAACGAGTTTTCAGTTGTACTCTTTTTCTCTCTTTTTTTGCAAGCCCATAGACCAATCAAACAGGTTTCGCTTTTTATTTCAGCAAGGCTACAAACAAGAGCTTAGCAACCAAATAAGTATCTTTGAAATGTAAGATAACAATCAGAGTTACATTAAAACCTGTCTTTCACCGATGACTGGTACAAGTTACTCCCAAATAAGGAAGCAGCTGTTAAGATAAGATTATAAATTGAAAACCCGAAACCAAATTTTCCTCTAAAATTGTTTTGACACCTAATCAACAACCAAGAACATACACTCAGTCGTATATGAAAGCCTATCACTCCAAATCAATTAGTTAGATCTGAGTCCTTGTAATAGTGTCTTTTTTGGCGAGAAGAAAGGAAAGAGAGAGAGAGAGTAAGAGAAAGAAAGGCATTGAATCAAAGAATGGAAAAAAGGTAAAAAGCTGTCTCCGCTTGTATAAGTATCTTTTTTCTAGTAGCGATCAAGATTATGAAAAATGAGACATCATAGGGACCAACAATGACTCACAATAAAAAAAATGACTTGCCTTAAAATAGTCACTTTTCGTTGTTTCACCAGAACAGATAAGATTCTTGACATTTCATATAAAAATCAAGCTTCAAATCAAACATCTTCTTCTTCTTTTTCCCTCTCTCTTCTTTCTTTTTTTTCAAAAATCAATACTTAAACTATTCTTTTTTTTTGGGAAAAAAAAGCTTTTTTTTCAATTTCAACCTAGACGAAAAAAAACAATATCCCAAAAAAAAAAGCAACATTTTCTTTCTTTTTCTGTGATATTATATGCATATTGCTTTCAATTTAATTACTTCTGGTCTTTTGGCATTTGATAAAACTTATATCGACAACATCCTAATCAAGTAAATATGTCTGCTACTACTCAATCTTTCGGTCTTTCTGCTCCCCCAACTACCTCTCGTGAAGGTGCTGCTGCTAAGGTTTCCGAAGAAATTCTCTCTAATGTTCCTCTTGTCGATGTCAAGAAAGTACTCGTTTTGGGCTCTGGTGGTCTCAGCATTGGTCAAGCTGGTGAATTTGATTATTCAGGTAAGCAAGATTTGATGTAAATAATATTGAAACAAGTCAATGAATGAGCTTTATCTATAGGTTCTCAAGCCATCAAGGCTTTGCGTGAATCTGGTATCAAGACCATCTTGGTAAACCCCAACATTGCTACCATCCAAACATCTCACACCCTTGCTGATAAGGTTTATTTCTTGCCTGTCACATGTGAATATGTCTCCAACATTTTGGAGCGAGAACGTCCTGATGGTATCTTGCTTACTTTTGGTGGTCAAACTGCCTTGAACTGTGGTATTGAACTTGACCGCTCTGGTATCTTGAAGCGTTTAAACATCAAGGTCCTTGGTACTCCAATTCAAACACTCATCACTTCCGAAGATCGTGATTTGTTCGTGAAGGCCTTGAATGGTAATGTGCTTTCAACATTAAAACCCAGATGATAAGAGATCATCTAATTTTTTTTTTAATTTAGAAATTGACGTCCCTGTTGCCCAATCAACTGCCTGTAATACTGTCGATGAAGCTTTGAATGCTGCTCGTGAAATCGGTTATCCTGTCATTGTTCGTTGTGCTTATGCCCTTGGTGGTCTTGGTTCTGGTTTCGCTGATAATGAACAAGAACTTCGTACATTGGCTACCAAGTCCTTGACTCTTGTCCCTCAATTGTTGGTTGAACGCTCCATGAAGGGTTGGAAGGAAGTCGAATACGAAGTCATGCGTGATGCTGCAAACAACTGTATCACTGTCTGTAACATGGAAAACTTTGATCCTCTCGGTGTTCATACTGGTGAATCTATTGTGGTTGCTCCTTCTCAAACACTCAGTGATGAAGAGTACCACATGTTGCGTACTGCTGCCATCAAGATTATCCGTCACTTGGGTGTCGTAGGTGAATGTAACGTTCAATATACCCTTAACCCCAAGAGTTTGGAATTCAGAGTCATCGAAGTCAATGCTCGTCTTAGTCGTTCTAGTGCCCTTGCTTCTAAAGCCACCGGTTATCCTCTTGCCTTCATTGCTGCCAAGATTGCCCTTGGTCATACCTTGCCCAGTCTTCAGAATGCTGTCACCAAGACAACCACTGCTTGTTTCGAACCTTCTCTTGATTACATTGTTACCAAAATTCCTCGTTGGGATCTTGCCAAGTTCCAATACGTTGATCGCCACATTGGTTCTGCCATGAAATCTGTTGGTGAAGTCATGGCTGTCGGCCGTACCTTTGAAGAAAGTTTGCAAAAGGCCATTCGTCAAGTAGACCCTAGCTTCTCTGGTTTCGATGGTCTTCCTGAACCTTTTGAGGATGTCGATGATGTTTTGGCAAACCCTACTGATCGTCGTTTGTTTGCTATTGGCCAAGTCATGTTGAACAAGGACAAGGCCATTCGTGACAAGTACACTGTTGATCACATCAACAAACTGACCAACATTGACAAATGGTTCTTGTACAAGCTTCAAAAGATTGCCAACATCCAACTGAGCTTGATTGAACTTGCTGGTACTCCTGCTCAAGACTTGCCTGTCGACTTGCTCAAGAATGCAAAGAAGTCTGGTTTCTCTGATGCCAAGATTGCCAAGTTGATTGGTGCTGATGAGTTAGCTGTCCGTTCTACTCGTAAGAGCCACAACATCATTCCCAACGTCAAGCGTATCGATACTGTTGCTGCCGAATTCCCTGCTCACACCAACTATCTTTACACAACTTACAATGCTGCCACCAATGATGTTACCTTTGACGAAAATGGTACTATGGTATTGGGTTCAGGTGTTTATCGTATCGGTTCTTCTGTTGAATTTGATTGGTGTGGTGTTTCCTGCAGTCGTGCCTTGCGTCAACAAGGTGAAAAGACAGTGATGGTCAACTACAACCCTGAAACCGTCTCGACTGATTTCGATGAATGTGATCGTTTGTATTTCGAAGAACTCAGTTTTGAACGTGTGATGGATATTACCGAATTGGAAGGTACTAAGGGTGCTGTTGTGAGTGTTGGTGGTCAATTGCCTCAGAACATTGCATTGAAGTTACACGAAAACCAAGTCAACATTCTCGGTACATCTCCCATCATGATTGATGCTGCTGAAGATCGTTTCCAATTCTCCAAGATGTTGGATAAGATTGGTGTTGATCAACCTGCATGGAAGGAATTGACCAGTGTTGAAGCTGCCTTTGCCTTTGCTGAGAGCGTTGGTTATCCCGTTCTTGTTCGTCCTTCTTATGTTCTTTCTGGTGCTGCCATGAACGTAGCCTACACTCCTGAAGCCCTCAAGCACAACTTGACAGATGCTACCAATGTATCTCCTCTTCATCCTGTTGTCATCACCAAGTTTATTGAAAATGCTCAAGAAATCGATGTTGACTGTGTTGCTAGCCAGGGTACTGTCTTGGTTCATGCTGTTTCTGAACATGTTGAAAATGCCGGTGTTCACTCTGGTGATGCCAGTTTGGTCTTGCCTCCTCGCGACTTGTCCGCCAACACCATGCGTCGTTTGAAGGAAATTGCTGACAAGGTTGCTGCTGCTTTCCAGATCACTGGTCCCTACAACATGCAGATCATCAAGCAAGAAGTTCCTGGTCAAGAAGAGCCTCTTCTCAAGGTCATTGAATGTAACTTGCGTGCTTCTCGTTCATTCCCCTTCGTATCCAAGGTTTTGGGTGTCAACTTTATTGACGTTGCCACTCGTGCCTTAGCCAACAAGAATGTACCTGCTCCTGTTGATTTGATGGCCAAGGCATATGCTTACCAAGCTGTCAAAGTACCTCAATTCTCATGGACTCGTCTTGCTGGTGCCGATCCATTCTTGGGTGTCGAGATGGCTTCTACTGGTGAGGTTGCTTGTTTCGGTAAAGACAAATACGAAGCTTTCTGGGCTGCCATTCAATCTACACAAAACTTCCGTATTCCAAGCCGTGGTGCTGGTGTGTTGATTGGTGGTGACAACGTGACAGACAAGAAGGATTATGCTTATGTTGCAAAGACCTTGTACAATGAACTTGGTCACCCTATCTTTGTTCCTACTGAACAAGACAAGCTCTTTTTGGAAAAGGAAGCTCAAGTGCCTTCTGTCTGCTTGCCCATTGCTGCCTGTGCTGAAGACAAGCGTGTGTTGAACAAGCACTTTAAGGACAACAACATTGATTTTGTGATCCACCTTGCCAAGATTCGTGCTCCCAACCAATTGGATGAAGCTTATGTCTGTCGTCGTGCTGCTGTTGACTTTGGTATTCCTTTGATCAATGATTCTAAGGTTGCTGTTCTCTTTGTTGATTCTTGTATCCGTCACCGTACTGATGAGCCTCGTACAGCTGAGAAGATTCCTGATGAAGTTAAATGTTGGAGTGAATACATTGATGCCAAGATCTAAGCACAACTATAATATCACTATACACACACACACACACACACACACAAACATTCATCTATTTCATGCCTTTTATATACATAACATTACATACTGAACATAACCTTCATTTATTTTAAACTTGTAGATTTATCACTCTTAGAAAAAATAAACAAATACATCTTTTTTCAAAACAAAACTGTTACTGTCTTCAAATGGATATGCATCATCAGTAAAAAAAAACTTGATCTCAAGCAAATAGTAAACAAAAATGTATTTGATTAGACATAAATATTAGCTGCAAATCATCAGGGGCAATGAGTATTCATGACATGATGTTGAAACATCCAAGCAAATGCTTCTAAAGAACAAAGGCCAACAGTAACTAGAGACATTGGGAATGATTCAACAGCATAAATTTGCGTTGATCACCAAAAAAAAAAAAAAGGTTTTATATGGACTCTACCGACACAAAGCACAGATTTTGATCCCCTTTGAACAATCTGTTGGTAAACTTTCTGAACTGAAGATTGAGAACAGCATGCAGTCGAAAATTCTGATCAAATGAAAGAATTTGCTCTCAGAAGCATAAAGTGAGATTAGTGATGATGTATTGACCTGTCTAGTTGACAGATGTCTTGCAGTTATTGATTTTAAGAGTGTTCTATATTAAATAAACGGAAATACTCTAGATAAACCCTAAAGATCTTTGGCGAGTTCATTATGCTAAAGCATACATTTCAAATTAGTGTAGAGCAAGACGGTGCAAATCTAAATAAACAAGAGTGACTTTGGGTAATGATGTTTGTTTGACCAAGATGAAAGAAGTCTACACTTCAAGCCTTTTTTTTTTTATTTATACCTTTGACCTTAGGAGAAGCCACACACTTCTCACTGCCTGCTGTATGCTGCTCATCTAGAAAAACTGTACAACTACCAGCTTAAAAAAGATTTATTGATATCCTGAACATCAACAAAAGGACTAACAATTTCGTTCATACAATTTTGTTTTTGACAGCCGCAGTGTCACAGTTGATATGGGCTAACTTTGCTAAAGATTTATATGACCAAGAATAGAAATAGCTTGAACAAATGACTTGTAATTTGCAGAAGAATGGATGCTGAGTTTGTGTCCTTGCTTCGATACTGCCATTCATGAGGTTATGTAGAGGGGCAATTTCGCAGCAACAAGTCAGAAACACTGCATTTAGCAAATTTGCCCATAGCCAACCAACTTTCTTCTTATATCACTACAATGAGATTGATGTACCACAAAAAAAAAAGTACAGAGAAAGCATCCTCTTCACGTTAGCCCCTAATCTTATTTTTTTTATCTTAATTTTCCTATCGCCATCATCTAAACATAGTTATTTCTAGAATACATAGGCTAAAATACGCTCATAAATTTATTAGCTTGAGATTTCTTTTTGGGCAATTTTCTTGGTTCGATATACATATAGACGCTATTCCTTAAATAGGTAGCATCAAAATCCTAAAGGGAGATTCACTAGTCTTTATGTACTCTCCTGTTATAAACAAGTACATTGATTGTGTTGCATACACAAAAAAAAGAAAATGCTTCTTCTTTAATAAACTAGTATGTCTATCGAACCGAAAGCTATGTTTATTATGAATTATTTTGAAGGGCATGTCTATTTATGCTTTAAACAAGTTCAATAGAGTTATTTGTTTGAGAGATGTTTCTCTATTATCAGCATTCATCCTCTTGTTCAGTTTTAATATGGCTGCCTCAAAACCAAAGCATCTTTATGCTGATACATAGGTTGCTTTGTTTTCAAATTTTTTTGATCCCAAAGTAATCCACATGTTGAAAGCAGTTCAAGGATCACATATAAAGAAACGTATTTCTCAATAAAGGACAATTACTTTCTTTATCGCATATCAGTAATTTATCATACACACACAAACATTTAAAGAGGTATGGCAAACAACTTTTTATTGATGTGTTTGTTTTATAAAGGGCTTTGTCAACACTCTGATTCAAAAGGGTACAAACATTAGCTGCTCTCTTTGTTTACACGGCTATGCAATTGATAAGACTGATATTAGCTCACTTTTATTATATCATTCTTTGATCTCTTTTTTTTTTTTTGCAGTGAGTGCAATCGAAATGATGATGATTCTCTCTCTCTCTTTTCTACTTTCAAAAATGGTAAAAAGCGCCAGCCCCCAGTGACACTTGAACCTTAAACCAATTAAAAGTCCGAATATAGCTTTTATTTTTTCTTTTAATGACGCCCAGTCATTTTCTCTTTCTTTCTTTCTTTTCTTTTTTGTATTTTGTCATCTTTTTTTTTTTTTTTTTGTAAATAATTTATATAAATAATGAACATTGTTGCACCTCGCCCAAAGAAGCCTTCTTCATATACCACCAAGGATGCCTGGACAGATAACAATGATGAAGCTTGTCAAGAACTTCGACAGATTCTTTTTGCTTCTCACTCTACCATCATGGAAGACCTGAACATTACACGCACAAGCAACCCTTTACCCCATGATACTTGTTTTGTGCCTATTCACCAAGCTGTTTCTCATTTGTCCGTTACAGATCCTACCACTAAACACGGTCGCCCTAGATCTTTTAGTGTTGGAGACTCTAGAAGCAATTATATCAGCCTTGTCCATTAACCTCAACTATACATACAACTTCTATATATACATCATGTAAATAACTTTTAACCTATACACATGTAATTCCCTTTTTCTCTTTCCCCCCCCTTTTTTTTCGCTTTTTTCCCATACATATATATATATAAATTTGGCAACATATACATACACATTTAGGTTGTCTCTCTCTTTTTCTTATATATTTCCTATTGTTCATATTTCAATTCTTTCATTTCTATTTTTTCAAGTCAATATTCCAATAAAAAAAAAAACTTCTTTAAAACGCGTTTTAACTATTTCAATTTGTGAATATTTTGCGGTACTTGTATTATGTAAAAAAAAAAAATACGATACAGTAGAGAGAATAAGGGGGGGAGGAAAGTTTCATCTCAATGGCATATGCACGGTTGTCATAAAAAGTATACATGTGAGTCTCACATTCATCCGAATCGGTACAATGCAATCAATATTACAGTATGGCTGTGATACATTGAAAATGTTGTCAAATCATTGTAAAGCTATTTCTCTCTTTTAAAATCAACAATGTTTTCAAAACAAATATTTATACTTTCAAGAAATAAGCGTTCATCTATACTACAATCACAGGCTATTAACTTGTTATCTTGTAAAGAATAGGATCTAGACAATTTAAACAAGACAACATCTTGTGTGTAAAATACAAACTGTGTTTCCTTGCTCAGAATTAAATATAGGATGTTGAGTTAAAGTTCTCTCATCTTAATAACTGTATTTGCCCATCATAGTCGTCTAATTTCCCCTATCTAAAAAAAGGGAACAAAATATATATTCCATTATCAACAAAAGAAGGACGTTTAGGGGCAAGTTTAACAAACAACTTTAACAAACAATGTCTCGAATACTTGACTCAATTGCACCATCCAAAGAAAAAAGTATGTGCGGATAGCTGTACTTTAAATTAGCTTATCTCTTTTTTCCTAAAAAAAAAAAAACTCCTCCCCCACCCCCTTCCTCTAATTTTTTTTTTCTCTCTCTCTCTTTTCCGTTCAGTAACCCCTCATATGGCACCTATAGTGACAGCAGCAACTACAGGTTCCATACTGAAAAAATCAGTAGCAGAAGACGACTTTGGATCGCAACAAAGACGTCATGTTCAACAACCAGAAATGTGTGTCGACTATTTATCTTACCAGTTTGATGAGATGGATCTTGCTGCATCCTGGAGAGTCATGACCAAACAAAAGAAGCAAGTCGTAGACGGCATTCGATTAGAAAATGCTTCTTGGAGAACATGGGCCAAACAAAGAAACAATTTGAAAACCATTAGTCCACAGACCTTGAATTGGTAAATTATTTTTATAAAAACACTTGAATGATGGAAACTCATTGGCTACATGTAGGCTAAAAGATAGTGATGTGACATGGCTCTATGGTCCATTACATAGAGTGATTGGGGATGAAGATCCTTACTTGAAACCCAAAAAGCCAACAACAGCAGATACATTAGGATTGATGCTACCCATCCAAACCAAGCAAAATCAACCACCGAAATTAAAGTCAGCACTCAAGAAATTGACTCAGGTCGATTTGTTAAGAAGATCAGCTACCGAACTCTCACTCTACAATACGCAACGTCACAGTCGTACATCATCCCTTTCTCAAGTCAATCAGAAACTAAAAGCTGTTTCACCTGCTATCCTGGCAACGCACCGTCAACCGAAATTGAGATTCAACACTCAAGTAGAGCAATGTATAGCAGTGACAGTGGAAGAACCGATCCATGCCTATTATTATGAAGAAGAAGATATGTACACAAGTAGTAGCGATCTAGAGACAGACGAGGTAATATCCCATATAGATCATCTTCCTCCACAGTATACATCGTCTACAATCAAAAAAATCGCACCTGCACGCTTAAAGCGATCCCATTCAGATCAAGATACCGACGATATATCCTCCATCTCATCCACATCCTCATCTGTCCAAATCACCCAATCTTCCCCCATGTATCAATACTCGAATGATTCGGAAACGGAAAAACCTGTGGCTCAATTATGTCGTTCGTCTTCTACTGGCTCCATTGTGGCTTACAAAGAAAAGAGTGAAGTGGCTCAACCAGCTCTAGTCAAGACACATCAGACAGCTACAGACATCCACAAGACATCCACCATCCATAACTCTGGCATTTTAAATCATATCGCAAATTGGGCAAGTTCATATATTTGGCCAGGTCAAAAGAAAGCTCAATTACCGGCCACATTAGAACGTTCCATATCTTCATCCATCAGTCATTCATAGTGTATTTTATAGCTAACAGCATTCTCTCTCTTTTTCCATATCTACAATACAGCATAATTTATTTAAATATAGAGTTACTTTCTTCATAAATCAACACATACAAAAAAAAAAAAACTCTTGATAGATGTTATTTTTTTATGCGGATTAGGCGTGACTTGATAAATGGACTGCTAATGCGATTCTTTTTTTTAAAAAAATACTTTTTTTTTTTTTTTTTTTTTTTTTTAGTATCCTTTACTATTTTTTTTTTTCTTCTTCTTTATAGCTTGACCATGACAGACAACCCTTATCTTGCTCACTTGAAGACAGACAAAGACGAAAGCAACCCTTTCAAGGGCATGACTCCTAGAAAGACAACTGCAAAGCAAGCTGAAAAGCTTGAAAATGCTACCAATAACCCTTTCACCAGCAAGCCCTTTTCAGCAAAATACCAAAAGATCTTGGAAGGTAGACGCAAACTTCCTGTTCATGCTCAACGTCAAGAATTTTTGGATATGGTTCACAAGAATCAATTTGTTGTACTTGTGGGTGAAACCGGTTCTGGTAAAACAACACAGTAAGTTTTATATATATTTAAAAGGAACTATCAAGCTCATCACTTGTTTAGAATTCCTCAATTTTTAGCCTATGATGAATTACCCCATCTTAAAGGAAAGATGATTGCCTGTACTCAACCTCGTCGTGTGGCTGCCATGTCTGTGGCTCAACGTGTGGCTGACGAAATGGACGTCAAGTTGGGTCAAGAAGTGGGTTACAGTATTCGTTTCGAAGACAACACGAGTCCCAACACTTTTTTGAAATACATGACAGATGGTATGCTCTTGCGTGAGGCCATGTCAGATCCCTTGATGAGCAGATATTCAGCTGTCATTCTGGATGAAGCTCACGAACGTACCCTTAACACGGATATTCTGATGGGTCTTTTGAAGGAAATCTGTAAGAAGAGAAAGGATTTACAGGTCATTGTCATGTCTGCTACATTGGATGCTGGTAAATTTCAAAAGTACTTTGATGATGCTCCTTTATTGGTAAGTTGAAATCTATAGATGTGTGATGGTTGACTAAACCTTTCCAAAGAGTGTCCCAGGTAGAACTTTCCCTGTTGAGATCTTTTATACACCCGAACCTGAACGTGATTACCTTGAAGCTGCTATCCGTACCTGTCTTCAGATCCATGTGAGTGAACCTGAAGGTGATATTTTGGTCTTCTTGACAGGTGAGGAGGAAATTGAGACAGCAGTAGCCAAGATCAAGGCTGAAGGAGATGAATTGATCCGTAGTCAGGGTGCAGGACCTCTCAAGGTCGTTCCTCTTTACTCTTCATTACCTCCTCGTGCCCAACAACAAATTTTCGAAGCTGCGCCACCTCCACGCAATGGTGTTCCTGGTCGTAAGATTGTGGTCTCTACCAACATTGCCGAAACCTCACTTACCATCGATGGTATTGTCTATGTGATCGATCCTGGTTTCGCCAAACAAAAGGTCTATAATCCTCGTATCCGTGTCGAGTCTCTCTTGGTCTCTCCTATCTCCAAGGCCTCAGCTCAACAACGTGCTGGTCGTGCTGGTCGTACTCGACCCGGTAAGTCCTTCCGTCTCTATACCGAAACTGCCTTTAATCAAGAATTGATTGAGACAACATACCCTGAAATCTTGAGAAGTAATCTGGGTAATGTTGTCCTTCAGCTCAAGAAGCTTGGTATTGATGATCTTGTTCATTTCGATTTCATGGATCCTCCTGCTCCTGAAACCTTGATGCGTGCTCTTGAGTTGTTGAATTATTTGGGTGCCTTGGATGATGATGGTGAGATGACACCTACAGGTGAACTCATGTCTGCTTTCCCTCTTGATCCTCAACTTAGTAAAATGTTGATCGAGAGTCCTAGATTCAACTGCTCCAATGAAATTCTATCGATTGCTGCCTTACTTTCTGTTCCTCAAATCTGGGTTCGTCCCAACAATGCTCGTAAGGCTGCTGATGAAGCTAAAGCTCAATTTGCACATGCTGATGGTGATCATCTCACTCTGTTGAATGCCTATCATGCCTACAAGACAAGTAAGTAAACACTCCTTGATTCACGCCTAATTTTACTTATATTTTTGGGGAAAAAAATAGATTATGAAGATGCCAATTGGTGTTTTGACAACTTCTTGAACCACAGATCATTAAAGTCAGCAGACAATGTTAGAAACCAACTGATGCGTACCATGGAAAAATACGATTTGGAATTAGTGTCCACTGATTTCGAAAACAGATCTTATTACACAAACATTAGACGTGCTATTGTTGCTGGTTACTTTATGCAGGTTGCTCATCTTGAGCGTTCTGGTCATTACTTGACTGTCAAGGATAACCAGATTGTACAACTCCATCCTTCATCCTGTTTAGACCATAAGCCTGAATGGGTTTTATACAACGAATTCGTGCTGACTACACGTAACTATATTAGAACATGTATTGAAGTCAAGGCTGATTGGTTGCTTGAGACTGCCCCCACTTATTATGATCTGTCCAATTTCCCTAATTGTCATGGCAAGCGTCAACTTCAAGCCATTGCCAACAAGAAATATAGAACTGATGAGGAAAAGAAGGACTCAAAAAAGAGAAAATATTAGGCTCATCACTTATTTTCCCCCCTCTTTATTTTTAAAGCATGTATTTTTCTTTACTTTCTGCATATCTTTTTCATTTTATCCAACTCGTATTCTCTAGATCTTTTCTAAACTACATTATTTAGCTTAATAAACAAAAAAGAAGAAAAAAAAAAAGAGTAGAATATGTTGTCAAGCAATCTAAAAAATTTTACTAAAATGAAAAGATTATTTGACATTTGTTTTATTTGTTCATTCGGGCATAAAATAGAGGGAATAGGCGTAACATCCAGTGATGAAAATCATAGGTTAAATAAATAGAGGGGGGCATAGAAGAAAGAGAAGGAACATGAATAGAAAGTGAAACAACAGAATGAATGGCTTGTGTGCAATGGTATATGTTAGTGTATAAGTTGGCTTTAAAGGAATAGGTGAATAGAATTGTTCGAGCTTTTTGTGTCTAAAAGGGGGGGGGGAGGAGTGTATGTACATACTTGAAAAGGTGAGAACATTCGAAATCAATTTGTTTTTAAGAAAAAGGGGGGGGGGAGGGTGTAGAAGCATTCAAGAAAAAAGACGATTTAGGCTCGTCTACGTGCAATACTGTAACTAACATTATTACACATCAAAAGCATCTGTCCAATGTCGACATAGACTGGATAGCGGAACGATTGTGTTTGAATCCAGCTTGATGAATTGAATGACCAAAGACTTTCAATATGTTGTTGTGCTAAAGCGTCCAATGTAACCCATGATGATCCATTAGCGTAAACCCATTGTACGGAACCCATTTTGATTTTTAAAAGTTAATTTAGTTTTAGAGTGGTGGATAGTGTTTTTGGCGGGGGAGCAAAAAAAAAGAAGAAGTTTTTTTTTAAAAAGAATAGATGAATTCTATAACAAAAATGTCTAGTAGATCTCTTTTTTTTTGATGCGCTTTATATATACATATGAATTCATGGCTTGACCATTTTATTTTTATACTATAATGGCTTTTTTGTGATGTATATTTTTGGGTAATCCGTGGTACAATTGTGTTACTGTTTGGACACTGAAGTTCTTTTCACTTTACACGTCTTTAAAGCGCGTCCCAAAAGTAGAACAATGCTTCGTGCACCATTGTTGTAATGACAGCAGCTGAATCAAATTGTTGTTTTGCTTCATTCTGGAATGATAAAAAAAGGAGGGGGACTTCAACGAATGATCTCTTTCTAGAGTGATTGTTGTATTATGACTCATGTGTTGTTCTTTACTTACCGCAGACTTCTTTTTGCGTATAAGCAACCGCAGAACTTCAATAAAGAATACCTGGCATAAGTTTAATTTTAGACTGCGAGCAAGGTAACGAATAGGATTACATGCAGTTTACTCCATACTGCTTCGCCACCTTTTTCTATTTTTTGACTCATGTCACTACGCTCCTGCTCATCA